>JAMWFC010000073.1:347262-409014 GCA_027475525.1 Macrolepiota albuminosa
CCCACCTGCTCCGTAGGTTCTGCAAAGGAAAGGATGTCGGTTGTGGACATCTTAGTTCTTGCTCGCGCCCTCCTGAGCTTGGTGCGAAAAAGGATCCATGTGTCACGACCCCTCCCCTCTGGGCCCACTCCGGGACACCCCCGGAACACCCTCCGGGACCCTCCCTCCGACCCCACAGGACACGCCCCGCCATCACGACCGCCGACACTGCCATCACACGCATCAAGGACCGCCATCAGCCGTCACCAGCCCCGATCAACGATCAGATCACGCGACTCGTGCCGGCCATCACGCATCACGCATCACGGCTCCATCCGCGCCAATTGATCGCGCGCCCCACACGCGCAATCCCGGTATACAGCCCCTGCCGCTACTCAATGACCCCCGGGACCCATCCCAGACATTCCGGAACCACGAGACCCGGCCCCGTAGTACTTATAGTGTAGCTCCCTGTTGTATTCGGTAGTCTTGATATTACATACTTTGCATAACTGTTACTTTGGATATTGCGTGCCCCTTGATTGACTGGTACGCCTTGTTTGGTACGCTTTGACTGGCACGCCTTAGTATTCGCGTGCTCTAAGCTTTGGTACGCACTTTGCGACTCTTAATTTACTAACTTGGTCTCGTCTTAGAACCTCCGGTTCACGACTCGACCCCCTCTAACTCTCAGCCACCCCCAACCCAAAACTCCCGGACTCTAGTCCCCTCTCCCGGGATTACCCCTGTCCTCGTCTTGAACCCCGGAGTCCTAGCCCCGGAGTTCCAGACACCCGAGTATTCGTAGATCAAGTCCGCATCGTAAGGGCGTTGCTTTCCCGGAAGGCCCCCGACTCAGCGGAACCTGACATAATATCAAGACTCTTTCCTTACACCGTTCTTGATGGCTACGTATACTCACACCTACTACCCCACGGGGTACCAGACCGACCCTTACGGACGCCCGGTACCCGACCACTACTCCGCGCAGACCCCCCGCCCTGTCTACCCACCCCTCCCATACGAACCTCAGTACCTCCACCGCCACTGGGCCCCCGACCCATCCTTCTATGATCTGGGGCCCTCAGCCAGTTGGGCCCCTCCGCCCAACCTAGCCATGGCACGACCCGTGGAGGTCCCCTCGTACCGGAGCATTCCCGGGGGCCTGCCGGAGACCCCTCCTGTACCCAGTGGGCCTCGCCCGATTCCCCCCAGCGAGGGCCCCTTTGCACCCACCCCCTACTACGGTTACCAGCGCCCCGTCCCCCAACCCCGAGAACCCCGAGGACCCCCCTACCCCGACTACCCCCCTCGTCATTACCCGGCCGCCGCTCCACCCGCTCGAACCCCTCCCTTGCCAATGGGACGACGACGCCTCGAGGAGTACGAACGGCAACGGGACGAGATACTCCGCTCCCTCAGGCTCTCACCGGAGGACTTCGCGCAATGGACAAGGACGCTGCTCGTGGAATTTGGGCACGACGACTTCGAAGGCACTCCGGAGGAATGGGCTCACTGCCTGGTCGAATTCGGGGATCGCCTCATGCAAGGAGAACTCCCGGAGCAAACCATGGTAAAGTATAGGCGCAATACGATCCTCCGGGAAGAATTACAGCAACTGCTCGACGAAGTCCACGCGTCCCCCTCCCCTCGGCCCCTCAACGACCCCGCGGACCCAGGTCGCTCAATTCACATTCGACGGGAACCCCCGGAACCGGCCCCAACAGTCCCGGCAGCCCCCACGGTCCCCACTCTGGAGCAACAACAACGGGAAGAACGGCAGAACGCCTCAGCCATACTACGATCCCTCAACCTGACTGGAGGCCTTTTCGACCAACCCGCTGCCCGCACGGTAGGCTTGTCAACTCGTCGCAGGGCTAACTCCGTTCCTAGTATCTTCGAGACCTGGGGGCAGCCCCAGAGACCCCTAGAACCCCTCCCACGAATGGACAACGCCCGACCTCCGCCCCCGACAAACCCTGGTAGAGCCCGGGTGGACACCCCTAGTACGGACGATACACTATGCTACATTGACGAGCTCACGCGCGACAACAACGAACAACGTCCCACGCCCGCGCCCGCCCCGGCACCAGCACCACCCCCCACGTCCGCCCCGGCCCTCCCAGAACGCAACTTCCGCCGCGATCGCCCGCGCCCGCCCCGGCACCAGCACCACCCCCCACGTCCGCCCCGGCCCTCCCAGAACGCAACTTCCGCCGCGATCCACCACCCCACTTCGACCTACGGAACCCCCCGCGACCCCCGATGCAAGCCCGACCCTCCCGGATTGAACGTCCCCCGCGCAACCCGGCACCCGACCCAGCACCTAACCCCCCTCCGCCCGACCCGACACCGCCGAACCCTCCCCGACCGCCTCCGCCACCCCCAGCTGAACCTCGAGGACGACCCCCAGGCCCTCCACCCCCGCCACTCCCTGCGTGGAGACCCGGGCCCCCTCCTGGCAGGAACGAACCCCCTTGGGACAACGGACCTCCCGGGCGTGGACCCCCAGGTGAGCCACCTGGAGGAGGACCTCCCGGCGGGTGGGGCCCCGCCCTTGGTGCTTTTCCTCCTCAAGGAGGGGGGGGTAATCACTATTACTACTATTACAATGCTGGCCCCCCTCCCCGCAACGCTGCTGGACCGGACGACGCTCGCGATGCCCTCGCCTACGAAGGACGTCTAGACATTCAGAAACCTGATGCGTTCACGGGCCGGGATCCCCGGAAATGGCGTACCTTCCTCACCCAGTGTCTTAACACGTTTCAGGCAAAGCCGCTCACGTTTCAGGTTGACAGCTCCCGGGTGGCCTTTGCCGCCTCGTACCTCCAAGGGATCGCCTTCGATCACTACACGGCCCTCATCCAGTTCGACCCCAACAACTCGGCACTCGCTCGCTGGCAAGCCTTCGTCGACGAGTTCTCCGGGAAATTTGGAATCTACGACACCGTGGCCGAGGCCGAGGACAACCTCTTCAACCTCTGGATGCGCTCGGAAGAACGCTTTACCACCTTTATCGTACGTTTTGAGAAGGAAGCTTACGAGACAGGCTGGAACTACAGCGCCCTCCGGTACGCCCTCTGCCGCGCCCTGCCTCAACGCATCAAGGACGTCCTCCGACTCGCCCTGAAACAACCCTCCTACGACGGATACAAGGCCCTCGTCATGCAGATCGACCAACGCTACTGGGAAGACCGCAGCGAGTATTCGAATTCCCGACCCCCCTGGAACCCTAGAGGAGGACCCCCTTGGCCCTCCGGCGAAGCCCTCAACCCCCAAGGTCGAAACCCCGGTCCCCCCGCGTTCCCTGGCGGCCGACCCCCGGTGAGTCGCGGCCCGCCCAATGCTAACCCCGGCAGCGGCACCCGCCCCCAGGCCCAGCTCAACGCCGCCGTGGCCGCCCAAGACCCGGGCGACGCGCCAAGCCCCGAGGAACCCCCGGGAGACCCCGAAGACTTCGACTTCGACGACGAACGGGACGAGGAGGCCCTCCGAGCCAACCGGCTTCAAAAGAAGGGACGACCCTGGATTGAGGTCCCGACGGATGTGCAGGAACGACGGAGAAGGGAGGGTGTCTGCATACTCTGTGGTGAGAAAGATCATTTCATCTCCGAGTGCCCCAAACGACAGGTCATGGGACGTGCCACCTGGACCTTCGAAGGGGAGGACGCCACCTACGAGTATTCGGAAAACGACCCAGCGATTTAGACCCGGAAGACGCCCTAAATCGCGGAATCGACCCCGACGTCTTCTCCGCCCCGGTCTCACATCTTCGCTCTACGACACTCGTACAGGACACCCTCACGGCTTATCTACCCTCCCACTCTTCGCACTCCCTCCTCCTCAAAACCTGCCTCACCCCCTCCGGAACCCCCCTCAGCACCCTCGTCGACAGCGGCGCCACCGACAACTTCATCGACGAAGCATGGTCTACCCTCGCCCCGGAACCCGCCCAGCAACTCCCGGTCCCGGTACGGCTCTGCCTCTTCGACGGAGATGCCTCTACGGCAGGGGACATCACTCATTTTGTGCGTATGCCCGTTACCTTCGCCAACGGACAGACTCACACCCTCCAGATGTTGATAACCAAACTCCACCCTTCTGCACCCCTGGTCCTAGGGCTCCCGTGGCTCCGAGACACTAACCCCCGCATCGATTGGCGACACCTCACCCTTCGCCTGACCCGGGACCCGACCCCCGACGACCAGCAACTCCCCTTCGACATCCCCCACTCCTCAGATCCGACCCCGAAGGACCCCCCGGACGAGCCCTCACCACCCCCCGGACTCCAATCCCGCTCGTCCCGAGCTTTCGTCATCAATGCCAGGCTGGATGGCACCCCGGGACCGATATCGGCCCTTATCGACAGCGGAGCCACCGGGGTTTTCATCAGCGACGCTCTTGACCTCCCCCACGACTCCCTCGACCAGCCCCTCCGCCTGCAACGCCTCGATGGCACCCCCTCCTCCTCCGGCCCCATCCAAAGGTCTCACTCGGGACACGTGACCCTGGACAACAACTACGAGTTCACTTCTGACTTCCTGGTCACGCGACTTCACGAATCGACCCCAATGGTGCTGGGACTGCCCTGGCTGCGCGACACGAACCCCGACATCGATTGGAGGATGCTCACCATGACCTTCCCGGGACCCGAAGACCACTCCTCGACCGCCGTGCACCTCCGGGCCCTAGGGAACGACCCGACGCCCGACACCCCTGGGACGATTGACGCGCCCCCAACGCATGCACCTCCCACGCCCATCCGAGACCGCAAGGCCCCTGATCGACCCCCAAACATTCCTCGGAACAAGTACAAAGGGCCGAACTACCCCTGCCGGTCTCAGACACGCGTTGCACCCGCTCCGGCCGATGCTTCCGCAACTCCGATCGACCCGAGCGCACTCGACATCAGGATCATTGGGGCCGCCCCCTTCGCCCGCCTCATGAGGGATGGAACTCCCACGTTTCAGCTGCACACCTCGCCTTCTCTCCCAGAAGAACACCTACAAGGGGACGCTATTCCCCCGGAACCGAAAACCGAGGAGCAGATCCTCTGAGAAGTAGTTCCCCCAGAGTATCACGAGTTCGCTGACGTATTCTCCGAAGGAGACGCCAAGGAGATCCCCCCTCACCGCCCCTATGATCACACCATCGACCTCGAGGAAGGAGCCACCCCCCCTTTCGGCAAGGTCTACAACATGTCGGAGGTCGAACTCCGGGCTCTCAAGGACTACCTCGACGAAATGCTCGGTAAGGGATTCATCCGACCCTCCGCCTCCACCGCCGGAGCCCCGGTTCTATTCGCCAAGAAGAAGGACAGCTCGCTCCGACTCTGTGTCGACTACCGGGGACTCAACAAGATCACCAAGAAGAACCGCTACCCGCTCCCGCTCATCGGCGATCTGGTCGATCAACTCCGCAGTGCCAAGGTCTACACGAAAATCGACCTCCGCTCCGGTTACAACAACGTCCGTATCGCCCCAGGACACGAGTGGAAAACCGCGTTCCGCACGCGGTATGGTCTGTTTGAGTACCTTGTGATGCCTTTCGGAATGACTAACTCCCCCGCCACGTTCCAATACTTCATGAACGACATCTTCCATGACATGAGCGACGTCTTCGTGATCGTCTACCTGGACGACATCCTCATCTATTCCGACTCGAAGGAGGATCACCAGAAGCACGTCCGGCAAGTCCTCGAACGCCTCCGGGAGCACAATCTCCACGCCAAGCCCGAAAAGTGTTCGTTCCACACGGAAGAGGTCGAGTATCTTGGCGTCATCGTATCCCCGAACGGCGTCCGCATGGATCCCCACAAGGTCGAGGCCATCGTCAACTGGCCGCAACCCCGGAACGTGAAGGAAGTACAGTCCTTCCTGGGTTTCGCTAACTTCTACCGGAGGTTTATAGACAACTACTCCGGGATCACGAAACCCCTCAACCGGCTCACACGTAAGGACATCGCCTGGAACTGGGACAGTAAGTGCCAGAGCGTCTTTGACTTGCTCAAGGAGGCTTTCACAGTCGCCCCGGTACTCCGGCACTACGACCCGGCCCTCCCGATCATCCTGGAATGTGACGCATCCGACTACGCCATCGCCGGGATCCTCTCACAGATGGAGCCTGACGGTGGGGAGCCCCGGCCAGTCGCCTTCTACACCCGGTCCATGATCAACGCCGAGCTCAACTACGACATCTACAACAAGGAGCTCCTCGCCATCGTCGAAGCCTTCAAGCAGTGGCGAGCCTACCTCGAGGGAGCCCGACACCGGATTCAGGTCTACTCGGATCACAACAACCTGCAGTACTTCACCACAACCAAACAGCTTAGTCGACGACAGGCCTGATGGTCCGAGATCCTCTCGGAATACGACTTCACGATCCAGTACCGCCCAGGACGACTTGGCGCCAAGCCCGATGCCCTCACCCGTCGACCGGACGTCTACCCCAAGAAGTCATTCGAGGCGGAACGCAATGCGTTCAATCATCGCGTGGTGATCCCTCCCGAACACCTGAATGCCGTACTGATCTTAAACGACGAAGGAACCCTGAACCAGATCCGCCGCGCTCCCCGGGACAAGTACTTCACCGATCACGACCCCCGAAACCCTTCCGACGGAACCGACCGGGACCCCGCCTTCTCCTTGTCCCCCGACGAGAAACTCCTCCTCCGGGACGGCCGCATCTACGTCCCGGATCACGCCCGACTTTGCTACGACGTCCTCCGCCAGACGAGAAACTCCTCCTCCGGGACGGCCGCATCTACGTCCCGGATCACGCCCGACTTTGCTACGACGTCCTCCGCCAGCACCATGACCACAAGCTCCGGGGACACCCTGGAATACGTAAGACCCTCCAGCTCATCTCCCGGACTTACTTTTGGCCAGGGTTGAAGAAGGACGTGACCCGTTACATTCGATCATGCGAGCCCTGCCTCCGGGCCAAGGTCCCCCGACACCGACCGTACGGACTCCTGAAACCCCTGCCGGTCGGACGACGCCCCTGGTCCTCAATATCCCTGGACCACATCGTCGAGCTCCCGGAATCTGAAGGGTTCGATGCCATTCTCGTCGTTGTGTGCAGGCTAACCAAACAGGGCATCTTCCTACCCTGCCACACCACGGATACCGCCCCGGACTTCGCCCGGCTGTTCCTCGAGCACGTCTTCGCCAAGCATGGTCTCCCAGACGACATCATCTCCGACCGGGGCCCCCTCTTCGTGTCCAAGTTTTGGACTTCCCTGTGTAAGGCACTTGAAGTAAAGACTAACCTCTCTACCGCCTACCACCCCGAAACCGACGGTCAAACCGAAAGGGTCAACCAGTCCCTTGAGCAGTACCTCCGGCTGTACGTCAACTACTTGCAGGACGACTGGCGCGCCGAGCTCCCCCTGGCCGAGTTCACGTACAACAACACGCCGCACTCTGCCACCGGGGTATCGCCCTTCTTTGCCAACAAGGGATACCACCCTCAACTGACACTCTCGCTCTGGGACATCCCGTCGCACGCCGCCCACGAGGTCGCCCGGGATCTCCAGTCTCTTCACGAATTCCTCCGGGAAGAAATCGACACCGCGAACCAGGCCTATGCGAAACACGCCGACCGGAAACGGGAAGACACCCCCGACTGGACCCCCGGGACAAAGGTATGGTTAGATCGACGCCACCTCCGCACCCGCCGGCCCTCCCCAAAACTTGATCACAAGCGCCTCGGCCCGTTCAAGATTCTGAAGAAGGTCTCATCCCACGCCTACAAGATCGAGCTCCCCCCGGGACTTAAGGGGCTGCACCCGGTATTCCACGTCCGCCTCCTGGAACGACACCCCCCGGATCCCTTCCCCGAACGGCGACCCGAACCCCCTCCCCTGGTCGAGGTCGAGGACGAGTACCACTACGAGGTCGAAGACATCCTCGACTCCCGGAACATTCGTGGACGACCCCACTTCCTCGTACGGTGGAAGGGATACGGCCCGGAAGACGACACTTGGGAACCATGCCGAAACCTCGAAGGCACCCTCGACAAACTCCGGGACTTCCAACAGCGGCGCCTGGGAAACGACCCTCCCGGGCGCAGGACTCACAGACGGCAGTAGTGGGTGTAACCCCCGCCTCTGGACCCATCAGGGATTCAACTCCCGCGTATACTTTCTGTTTTTTCCTTTCTAGATCTGAATACCTTCTAGTTTTCCCTTTTTACAGTAGCGCCCCGGATTATGGGCAAGGTACTCTTCCCAGCTACCCCGCCACTTTACTTACACCACTATTACTATTTACAGTAGCGCCCCGGATTATGGGCAAGGTACTCTTCCCAGCTACCCCGCCACTTTACTTACACCACTATTACTATGAGAAACCAAGTATGTACATTTTCTACAGTACATTATTATACAGGTTAGCGAAACGGGCATACGAAGACAAAAAACAACAAAAAAAAAAAAAAAAACGCCACCCCTAACGCTGGGGCCCCAGAGCGTGACTCCCCTCGCCCTCCCTCCCCCTCGGCCACCCCCGGAAATCCTCCCCCACCCCCTCTGGACCATGCTCCCGCCACACTTCCTCGGCCAGGAGCTCCCAAGACGGGAGGGGCTCACCCTCGTCCAACACTCGCTCGAACCAGGACCCGGGGGCAGGTATGTTCCTCCGCCGGTGGGCGACCACTAATCGCCCCAAGAGGTCAAGCCCGCGCTCCACCCCGGGGGTCGTCACCTCCGGGCTCTGCCCCTCCTGTAGCGAGGCCAGCGCCGCGGCAGCCCCATCCAGGAGCAGGCGATGCTCCCGGGCCCAGCCTGGAGACGTTAGCAGACGAAGCAAGTCGGAGACAGGGGACTCACTAAGAGATGCCATGCGCGCGACCACCACGTCACAGCGCAGAGCCTCCACCACCTCCTGTCCCAAGGGGGCCCTCTCCGGGATCCCCACTCCCTGCTCCAACCTCACCCGCAACGCCTCCAACTCTGCCTCCACCTCCCCCCGAGCGGTTTGGGCCTCCTCCAGCTGTCGACGCTCCTCCCGGCCCACCTCCAACTCCCTCTGCACGGCGGCCTCCTCGGACTTCCCCGGTCGCTCCAGCAGGACCCCCACGTCCGCCCCCAGGGGCCGCCCCGACAGAGGCGAAAACACCGCTGGGGAGAGGCATGGCGGGGAAACCGGGGGCGGGGTCTCGGTGGGCAGACGCGCCCTCTTCAACGGCCCTGGGGAAGGGGTTGGCGACGCCCGCCGCTTCCCCTTGTCAGGGCGCCCCCCGCGCCCCTCGCGGCCCCCCCCGGCCCGGGTCACTCGGCGCGTGATGAGGACCACGGGCCGGCCCCGGCCCCCCACCCGAATGGCACCCCCGCTCCCCGACTCCCCTGGACCCGCCGCAGCCACCTCCCCCACCGGCTCCATCGCCTCCCCCGCCGGCTCCGCGACCCCCATCCTCCGGGTGACCCCCCCCAGCGGCCACCCCTGCTCCCAGGAGACGCAACGCGCCCTCCACAGCGCCGACACAGAACATCGCTCGTGGTTGAGGCGGCATGCCTCACACACGGACGTGTCCCGGCAGAACGAGGGGCCCGGGACCTCGAACAGGCAGGGGACCATTCGTCGAGCGCAGTGGAGGCACTGCGCCAAAGTCAGCAACGAGACCCGAGGTAAGGAAGCACTCACCGGTCCATTATTCACGCACCAGGCGTGGGTGGGTAGACCCCGGGGCCTCTCCAGGGCCTCCCCAAACAACTCCTGCGTCGCGTCCGCCCACGCAACGCGCTGACCCTCCGGGACTTCGGATACGGCCCCCACCGGCATCCCAGAACGACGGAAGCGGGGGGCAGGTAGCCTGGGGCGGGGAGGGGGTTGAGGGCGGGGAGGGCGGACTGTCATCCGCGCAAAGGTAGGCGCGGGACGACTCGGGCGGGCCTCCGGGACGACGCTGGGACCCGCATCGGGAGCAGGCTCCGGGTGCCGGCTGGGACCCGCGATAGGATTGCTGTGTTGTTCTGAAATAGGAAGGTCAGTGGGATAGGCGGACGACGCGGGAAGACACTCACGCTGCTGGGCGAGCTCCGCCACGTGCTCCCGGTCAAGACGAGCCCGGTAACGTGCGCCCCAGGCTTCCCACGCCATGAGGGGTGCGACCTCGTTCATTTGCGGGGGTGTCGGGGAATGCGTTGGCGTACGCGACATGGTTGAACTTGACGGTAAATTTTTTTTTCGATATGTGGCAGGTCAGGTGCCAGATCTCACGGTTGACCCCCAGTCCGAACCGCCGGCTACGCACGCCTTGGAGGGTCTCGGCGCTGAGGGGGGGTGATGTCACGACCCCTCCCCTCCGGGCCCACCCCAGGACACCCCCGGAACACCCTCCAGGACCCTCCCTCCGACCCCACAGGACACGCCCCGCCATCACGACCGCCGACACCGCCATCACGCGCATCAAGGACCGCCATCAGCCGTCACCAGCCCCGATCAACGATCAGATCACGCGACTCGTGCCGGCCATCACGCATCACGCATCATGGCTCCATCCGCGCCAATTGATCGCGCGCCCCACATGCGCGATCCCGGTATACAGCCCCTGCCGCTACTCAATGACCCCCGGGACCCATCCCAGACATTCCGGAACCACGAGACCCGGCCCCGTAGTACTTATAGTGTAGCTCCCTGTTGTATTCGGTAGTCTTGATATTACATACTTTGCATAACTGTTACTTTGGATATTGCGTGCCCCTTGATTGACTGGTACGCCTTGTTTGGTACGCTTCGACTGGCACGCCTTAGTATTCGCGTGCTCTAAGCTTTGGTACGCACTTTGCGACTCTTAATTTACTAACTTGGTCTCGTCTTAGAACCTCCGGTTCACGACTCGACCCCCTCTAACTCTCAGCCACCCCCAACCCAAAACTCCCGGACTCTAGTCCCCTCTCCCGGGATTACCCCTGTCCTCGTCTTGAACCCCGGAGTCCTAGCCCCGGAGTTCCAGACACCCGAGTATTTGTAGATCAAGTCCGCATCGTAAGGGCGTTGCTTTCCCGGAAGGCCCCCGACTCAGCGGAACCTGACACCATGAGCGAATTTATATTAAACGGGGCAGGACGCATCATATTAATTGGCGGAGGGATGGAGGGATGAAGTAATCCAGGTTGCCGTCAGTGTGGGCAAAAGCGGCCAATAGATATCCGTCGCGTAGGTACGGTTTTCTTCTTGAACAACTATCTTTTCATGAAGGTCAGCAATTCCTATAGACATGATTTTACACAGTCCGTCAAAGCATGTATATTCGTTCTCACTCACAGTACCTTCTCCCTTCCCACGCACCTTGGAACGCTCGACGCTTACTAGTCCTATATTCCAAAGATGAACGGCCCTATTCTGCTCCTCTTTCACTTTCTGATGAATCAGAAGCGTCGAGTGTTCCGCCTGTCTTCCTGGTTCAAATCGGCGATTTCTTCTTAACCGCGTTTACTTCTCCGAATTACCTGATCTGGATAGTGAGTTCCCGCCTTCGTCATTGCCTTCCGGGGTATCCCGTTGGTGGAATCATTGAAAGAAACAGCCTGTCAATAAATCAAAACATTCTTCTACTCAAATGAATGGCTCTACAATCACCATATCTGACATCGAGAAAGGACAAAACCGACATACACGATTGCCACCAGTGAGGTGAAGGATGTGCCAATTTTCAAAAGAAAAATTGTTGAATGACTTTTTTTGTGGGAAATTAATACATCAGAAATAGAGAACGCTCGTATCTTACAAAGCAAAGCCACGTGAACAGGCGAAAAGCACTTTTCCGATGCGCCATTATGTAAGTGATCGCGCTAAACGATGGATCCCATCCTGTAATCTGGGTGCGAACAGGGTAAGACTTGAATCCTAAGAGTAACGTCAGAGGATTTGACCTCGATTCGTACCTTTTTTATGTGCCCAGCCTTCGACAGTATCCCCTTTACTCCAAAACTGAACCTCCAGCAGCTCTCGCCAGTCTACAAGATCCCAAAATTATGGGAGGGACAAGGCTAAATTCGCCTTGATTTTGGGTTTGTTGAAACAAAGTCTCGACTCTGCCCTTTTACACTTCGGATTTTACGCCTGGTCCTGGAGCGTGGCTGGATGGCTAATAGGATTTGCTGGCTTTGGTCCAGAATACGAAGTGTGTCCATCACCAATTACTCGACGCCCTTGTTCTCACAGAGACTGAAGATCGTACAATCTATCGTTTTTGTCTTTGTGCTTTACTTCCTATCAACTATTCCGGCACTGCCACTACAAATATACAGAACATTTGTCCTTGAAGAAAAGCATGGGTTCAACAAAACAACGCCTGGGTTGTTCGCCACGGACCTATTGAAAGGGTGGGCCCTCGCCACTATCATGGGTTTGCCTTTCTTGGCAGCATTCCTTTACATTTTCAAGTGGGCGGGTGATCGATTTGTACCTTGGCTCATGGCGTTCATGTACGTCGCTTGATGTGGTTTGTCACCCCGTCTGACAAACTTTCAACAGGATCACAGAAGTCGAGGCTGTCCTAGCTCATGAGCTCGGCCACTGGTATTACTCTCATCCTGCGAAGCTGATGGCCATCTCCCAATTCCATATTTTTACCATTCTCGCCCTCTTCCCCGCGTTCCTCCACGCTCCGCCTGTCCTTGCCGCCTTTGATTTCCCCAAAACAGTCGCCGCTATTCCGCCAACTATTGTCGCGTTCACGTTGTTCCAGGTTTGTTTAACTCGTTCATATTATCGGGGATTAGTGTATCTGTATGACCCGATAGACAAAACCCCTCCTGCAGTCTGATCCAGAAACCACACCATTGCAGATCAAGCTCAACGCGCTGGCAGAACTGATTGCAGCTTTCGTCAACATCTTAATTATATCGGTGACTCTCATTGTTGTCGCCGTACCCGAGGGTACGCTTCTAAAATATCTTATTTGTCTTCGTCTTTGTCTCATCACTATTGCATTTCTAGGTCTTAGACACTAGCTCTGGCCTTTGCTACGAAATGAATGACGTATGAAAACCTGGCAAATGCTTCAGTCGTTTGCACAGATAAGACTGGGACGCTTACCACAAATTCAATGACGGTCTATTTTGCCCCCTGCCCTCCGCGAGCTTATCAACGAAGCTATCGCCGTTAACTCTACGGCTTTTGAAGACAAGGATATAAAGACTGGATTGGTAACACAGATTTCGTGAACATGACGTTCTATGTTGGTATTCTTGGTGTGGCCATCACAAACGTAGCGGGACATGTTATGGAGGAACGCAAGACACCATGAGCTTCATCGTCTGGAAACGCAACTCTGACTCAATCCAAAGAGGCGCCCCTTGCATTGCGTCGAACCGCTATTGAGACTCTTCACGCACGAATCTGTAAGCACTTCGTCGAGTTAATTTCTTCGGTGTTGTTTCTAACTACACTTTTCTACTAGCTGATATTTGTGCAACGCATCTAGACTGGTCACGAACGAAAGCCGCACTCAAAGAGCTAACCCTTCGGATCTATTACTTTACCGAGTCCAAAACCGGAATCATCTTTGGATCAGCAGATCTACATCAAGTCTGTCAGAGATGTACGTACAAAGCGACATTTGGGTGGGAACCTGAAGTGGCGCTTCGAGATCTCGCCATTTTTGAATGCACGTGAGCGCTGCGCTGTTGACTGATTGTTGATTTGTTGCTGACCGTTCATGATGGCAGTTTAGCAGTTGCAGGCAAGTCTTGGTACAACTCGCATTTGAACCTGTATTCGTCTCCATCACAGGGACACGGGCAGGAGGGACAGCCGTGTTATCATCCACAGGCCAAATTGCCCGACCACCAGCTTCTTGAATCATCCGGTGATTCAGCACTATTCAATGTGCAAAATGGAATTGTGATTAACTTGAACGGAGATGCAATGGAGCCTGGGAGAATAGAAGTTATAATCTAGGCATGCACGCTAATTCCTCGAAATATTGCATTCTTTAACATGTTTCGAATGATCGCCGAGGCAAACTTATCTTGAATATCAAGTCGGCGTGCGCGTGAAAAGTTCTCTATAACTGGATGGATCAGAGTCAGGGGCTTGATTCATACCGCTTCTCATCAGTTCGGGTTATACCTTGCCGTGATCATTACACAAATGTTGGTCGATCTTGACTCATCTTCCATTTGAGATACTGAATATGGTATATTGCAACAACCTCGTGCTGTTAAGGCAGGAACGGGAATATTGAATCTCAAGCTGAACTTGATCACAGATCGTCTTCAGCACTGGAGATCGCAACTTGAAGATCTACGCACTATCTATAGAATGTGCGGAAGTTGAGGTGTTTTCGCCACTGTCTCTTTTGATTTTTCCGCAGCTCCTGGCTAGCTACCCTTGATCCTCAGCCAATTTGGGATCTTCTCGACGGCTTTGTATACTTCTTCCTGCGCATCACTTCTATCAAGCCTCGCAATTATGCTCAAGGCAGCTTCCTGTGAGAATAAAATCTGGTGAAAACGGATCTGTCCTGAGGTCTGGATGACGTGGTCACGCTCCGATCCCGCATATCAGTTGACGGTGTTATGCAATGACGGAAGGCTGCGGACACGTCTAAAAGTGTGAGAATTCTTATGTCAATCCTTGTCACTGTTTTCACGGCAGAGACATCAATATGTGACATCATTAGACACCGACATTTACTCCAACGAGTGTTCTCATTTCAAGGTTTAATGAAATTTGAGCTCTAATGAAATTTGAGCTCGATCGATGCTGCTTAACACAACCACGGAGGAATATTGACGAAAATCCTGCCGTTGACAATAAGGTCGCAACCTCGACGTCGACTATCATTTGAAAGATTTCCAGCACTGTGGGGTACAAGTGTAATTCGCCGTGTGGCTGAAATCGGGTCTTCTAGGTCCAGGGTCGGAGTTGATGGTTGTTTGCGTGGTAGACCTTTATAGTCTTCAAGAGTGCGATGCGTATTTCCACCATTGAGATTCCTGTTGTAGCAATAATCAACAGCGCGATGCCAACAAATTCTACCCCAGCTCTCATGCAAGACATTCCCGACGTCTCTACACAGGCTCGGTCTATTTCCAGCGGGCCAGTGCGTTCCATAGAGCTTGTTCAGCTGCGTGTGCATCGATTCCATCCTCATCAGGTGCACGACGAGGTGAATGTCTTTGCTTCATGATTATCTTGCCTAACGTGTCTAAACCACAGCATATGGACGGTGTTCAAAACCTAAGTGAGGTGATAAATGAGATTCTCAATGCAGGAATTGAGGGTGATAGTGGACAAGCTGGTCGCAGGGAGGGACACAACATCGCGTCATCCTACCGAGCTTCGACCGTTACAGTTCAGCCCACCAACGAACCAGAGATGGCATTAGCTGGTCACCAAGATGAAAATATTGGCGCCAATGACGCGGCCCTTGTTGGATGCTGGTTTGATTGCATCCTCTCAACGGCGTGGGTTTTCTTCAATCCATTCTTACCAAATTGACCTAGCGAAGCCGTGCTTTAAATCGCTGTGTATACTTATCTTGGTACGAACTCGTCCCACACAGTATCGATGTTTTTTGCAAGTTGTTTGATATTCCAAACTATCTATCTATTTCTGAGCCAGGATATATGCGTGTTATGCACTTTATCTAGGGTTTACCTATTGATGCAATGGGAAAAGCTCTGTTAGAATCGACAAGTAGATCTGAGCGCGAAGTTGAAAATCAAATTTATGTCTATGCAGGAGAATTCTATGAAGGTACAGTCGTCTTTTTCACTCTCATACTGCTGACACAATATCAAGGGCGTAGCCTCAAGCGATTATATTACGGTCATCGATGCTTGTCTGTCTGTCCCGGCCTGTGTCGGCATCACCAGCTGGGGAGTCAGTGACGCTGTAAGTCGAGCTGTGTTATTTCCATGCTTCATCTCCTGACATCGTTCTTGACAGAACTCGTGGCTCGCCTCGGACACTCCTCTCTTGTTTGACTTGCTCCGAGAAGAATGGAGGAGGACAACGGAGTGGACGGGAACACATTCCACGCGTATTCAATGGGACTATTATTATCATGGAGTTGGTTAATATACTTATTTAATGCATGGTTCCGCGCCGACTCGGAACTTCCAATTACAGGGAGAGTAGGAGAGAGTGGTAGAATAGGGATCGTCAAAGTTCTCGTGTCGATACCAAAATTTTGACTCAAAGTCGACCAGCGACTTGATACTAATCGCTGTCAAGCCGATATCGATGACCCCAAATTTCTACGTGAAGGTTGGCGTGTAGGACAGATCTCATTGAAGGTCGCCTGGACCCAGATTCTAATGTCTGCATTCGGCTTATGAAAGAGGATAAGGCTACTCTCGAGGTAAGTCTCGTATAAATGCTTACACTTTGATCAAATCCAAGGGATGCGTGCAACTGGCGGCCACTGGGGAATGGTCAGGCACATACGCTTTACCAGAGGGAGGACTTGCACTCTTACTCGAGGCCGCAACTCCTGAACATATGCAATGTCAATAGAGACACATCGTCATGAAGAGCGTACGGTGAATTGTGCAGAGTACTGACTACCTTCAAGGGTGGTTTGCCTTAATGGGGAAAAGTCTGAAAAAATACAGTGTCCATCCTCGGCTTATCCCGATAGAATCAATCACAGGGTGAACTGTTAGAGCAGGAATGGCGACACTTGGCCGGGCAGGAAGACGGGGAGAGGAGCTCGAGCTTTCTTCGGAGGACGAAGATGCGATAGGTGCAGGGCGTCGAGAAGGGAGAGGGGGAGGGACAGGGGAGGTGCTTGAAGAAGATGTGAAAGAGGCGTCGGTGCGGAAGCGGGATGACGTGTGAGTAGATTTAGAAGAGGCCAGGCTGGAGGCTGATAGTTCGAAAGTTTGTGTCCAATATGTTATCCGGGTTTTGTGTTTGCGGTCTAAGAGATTGTGTATCCGATTTTGCATGTCGAGGTGAATGGAACAGTAGCAAAATGCATATGGAAGAATGGGTTGAAGTGGTGAAATGGTGAAATGGAAAATTTAAATCGTAAAGAGGAAAAACGGGAAAGTGGCACGAAATATGTAAGCATCGAGCGTTCTTGAAGCATAACGTTAGACCCCTTTGAGTTTCGCTTGTTTAGTTCGATGCCGGGCTAGCAGAGAATTAGTACATACCGTTACCGTTTTCCTCTTTGACAAAGCTCACACCTAGTCTTAGGGAGGGTGAGAAGAATTTGTGATCACGTGCTCAGCTCTTTTTTCTCGCAACTTCCGACGCTCGCGATCGTTCGTATTAGATTATGTCGACTAGATGATTGCCATACTGTCAAAGAGACACTCAAAAAAGGTGAAAGAGACAAAGGGATCCTTTGACAGATACCTCAGCTTGGATATATACAATGCTGGATTTGAAAGAAAACAAAGGGGGCAAGTCCATTAATAATATCCAAAGACGAATTTGTGATCACGTGCTCAGCTCGCTGATTCCTTTCTTTCTCTTTGTGGGCCTAGTTCGGTTCAGATTGATATCGATGGCCGGTGGATCCGTCTTTGTGCGGCTGGGACAAAGACATGGCCTCGTGAAAGAGAAATTTGGGGTCGTAAGCACATCGATATCGACGAGCGTAAACAAGGAGATTGAACTCGGAGCGAGTCGATCACACGAGAGTCGTGTCAGTCACGCAAGACCATCCCAGCTATTCTACAAATTTTTTTACCATACTGATGTCCCACAAATTTAAACAGGTCATCACGTAGTAGATTGGTATACCCATTAGCATAGGGTTTGTCAGATCATCCTCAAATGCGTTACAGCGTCTTTTCATAATCCCAATTTTCACGCTTTTCGACGTGTTTGTCACACTTGGAGTCACGTGGGATTGTCGAGTATGGATGTCTGTTAGAGGATCTCGACCTTGCTACATATATCACGAGGATCTGTACATTGAGCTTTGTTTTGACAAAGCAGCGGGAGCCTCTTTTTATTCTTTGAAGTAACCATGGCCAGTTCGATGGCAACAACAATGAAAGAAAGATCAGCGTGCCTTCTCGGTCAAAGGGTTTGGATGGCAATAACCTTTGTTTCTTTGACCAAGAATCACAGCTTTTCAAGCCACCCGAATACATAATATAAATATAATTCACTTCCAGTCAAGCTTACGGCTAAGTAGATCAAGGGTCTTTCCTCCTTTACGTTGCTCCCCACGATCTCATAGCTTCCAGAAGATGACAAACCGTGAAAATAACGATAACAATACAGAATCCCTGACGAAACCTGCCATAGAGCCGCACTCACACTCTCTTTTGAAATGGATTCTAGGGTATAGTTGGGACACATTCTGCACATCCATGGGATTGCTCCGCTTTCCGATCGTGTGTTTGTGCGCATTCTTGCTCTTCACCGCAGATATTGGAATAGTCGCGTGGCTCCTGCTGTCTGCGGACTCTCCTATCACTAAAACAAAGTCAAGTATAAGATTAGCCTTACGGTCACACCAACAGAACCAGATCGATATTTGATTCTAGTACTACAAGTATGACAGTAAAATTGGCTGCCTTATGTAAGGCAGCCAGCATGTATTTAAAGTAATATTAAATAATTAATGTAATTATTTAATTGTTCTAAACTATGTTACATGCCCCCCTTTGAGACTGGTAATCAGTCTCAATGTAGGAGGGACAATCAGTCTGATTCAATATGTAAGTCAATGTGGAGGCACTCTGGTTCTCCACGGCTCAAAAAATGTCCTAGTCATCTGTCAAAAAATACAACGCCGACGTTAACCGACAGTATGAATTGAAAAGGAGATGAGCCGCCTACGAGAATTACGCAGACGGCGGACGCGACAACTCGCGAGCCGTATCAATCCTCATCTCAGTGTCGACGTTAACCGAGGATGATGAGGCGACGGGACCCGACGATGTTGAGGCTGTAGGAGCCTGCACTGACGCGGAATGGTGTGATGGAGAAGGAGGATATGGCCCGTGTCGAGAACGGCGTTGCCATAGATCTTGACGGTTGGGGTTCATCCCCACAGGATAATAGAGGCCAGTTTCAAGGTACTCATGATCTTGAGAAAATTCGCGAGCGAGCAATGCGTGAAGACGAATCATATCGTCATCTGTTGGCAGTCGCCAGTCGTCCCACCGCGCGATGGCCGGGGGCTCCCCATAGATGTCAAGTCGACGATGACGTTCATCGTCGACATCGCGGAACTGCTCAATGGAAGCAGTGGCTGCAAGAAATTGGTTCTCGAGATAGACCACGCCGAAGGTATAGGCGTGATCTACCCACTCCACTGGTACACGGTTGGCTATCATAGCCCGCAGCACATCAGCATCGGTTATGTTGACGGCGTTAGCCGCGTCGAAATATGGGGCCCGGAACTGGACATCAGTCCAGCTCATTGGTACAAATGGGGTGCTCGGATTGGCGGCGTCGTAATCCGCGACCGCCTCTCGATACAGTCCAGGACGTGCGATAATCAAGGCCAACAGCCTTGCAAAGCGTCCTCGCGCTCTTCCCGAGGGAGAAAGTCCACGAGTGAGGGCGTGGCCCAAAAGAGTACGCCAGTGGATACGATACGCTCGATCCACTGCAATGCCGTACACGGAATTCATCATTCCTGGTCGACAGAAGTAAAGTACGTTCTGCGCCAGCTTTTCCAAATCGAAGGTGAAACGTACACCTTCGGAATCAAACCCAGTGAGGGTGAAAAACGGTCTCCCGGCTCGGTCCTTCCATCGCAGGTACCCGTCGGGGGTCGGCATGACCACAATGTTCATATGGCGCGACGAAAGATCCAGAGGGGGCGAAATGTGCTCGTACTCTGGTGTACACACCAGAGCCATCGTCCTATCCCTCATTGTCGTATAGTAATTGATACTGACGCGCTGAAACTCGCGCAACAGGTAATAAGCTTCAGTGCGCATCGACACTGACTTGAACTTGTTCTGCGAAAGCTCATAGAGCTTTCGCAACTGCTGGGGATTCATCGGGAATCCCCTTGGTACCACCCGGTCCAGCTCCTTCGAGGTATGGTAATACCTCTCTCCTGTCTCTTCCTCGTGCGTCTTCGCGGCCAAGGCTTCATCACTCACGAATACTGTATTTGTGAGTCGGGAATAATAAAAGTGGTGGTCGAGCGCCCCGCCGTAGAACCAATTGGACCGCTCCACCGAGGTCCCGCTGATGAACACACCGAGGCCATCAGGAATACGGCCTGTGGCCTGCTCCTCCCGGTCCTTGTTGGCCTTCGTCTGCCGGGCGGCCTCATGCTTCAGCCTGGCCTCTCTCTTGCGTTTCTTGTCTAAACGCACTCGGCGTTTAGCAGGGGTCTCGCCTTCTGAGGGGGTCTCGTATGATGACTCCCCGTAATCACTCCCATCGCTTGGTTCCTCCAGACTGAGCGCCGCTAACGACAGGAGTCGCCCTTCGACTTCGGCGTCCGTTCTCGTGTCCTTTATGGGAACCGCGGACGCATACGCTCGCAGTGGTGCCTCAAATTGCACCACTGCTCCGAACCGCATTATTAATCTATCTGCTCCTCGCGGGACAACTGCTGGGAGGGCGCATGTGTTGGCGAGGATAATCCTTGTAAACGTGTGTCATCCTCCACAAGCTCGTTCTGTGGCTCGAACGGAAGCGGAGTGAGTTCTCCAGACTCCCGAGCTTCTACCTCCGGGCCTGCATCCTGCGCTCTGAGGCGTTTTGCCTCAGGTTGCTCTCCCGACGACGACGGACGCTTCTTCATAGCGTTCGTGAATGTTTTGATTGTATTGTCGTTACGCTGCTGCAGCATAACGATCTCATCGAGTAGGCCCGTAATCACCACCTGAGCCACCGGATCCACCAAAAATGCGGATTCCGGTGGCACTCGCTGGCCGGCAGATATGAGGCGTCTCCAGACTGCCTCTGCCTGAGGGTCCAACACCTCCGACGGTGTTCCGCTCTCTTTCCCTTTTCCTTTCTCTGCGTACGATAAGCGCCGCGGAGATGGTGCACAACGGGGTGACGGAGAGGCCCGTCGAGGCGGTGTTTGAGGTCGGGGTTGACCTCGAGTTTGCGTCCTCGCTCTCGTCTCATCCCGTCTGCGCCCAGCCATTTCCCGAGGCCCGCCTCCTCGTGCCCCGGTACTCCTCGGAGGCGATTGCCTCCGATCTCTTCTAAACGTTTCTCGCGGGGACGGCGTCCTCTCTCGCTGTCGTCGAGGTTGCACCACCTCGCTCTTTACTTGCTGTTGACGCCCCGCGTCATCGTCCACATCCATGGGTGCTACCTGTGGCGCAGTTAGTGCTTTCTCATCCGAAAGGAGTGTACTTGCACTCTGGGTCTGCGTCTGCTGCATCGGCATTGGCATTCCCCACATAACCTGTCCCCCCATCTGCTGTCCAGGACCAGCAGGTCCTGGGAAATACGGCATCTGGAAAAACGGCGGATAAAACTGCGGAGGTTGTCCAAATTGGGCTGGGTTCTGCCCAAACTGGGACACCACTGGATACGACGCCACAGTCGGCGTCGTTGCAGGCTGCTGAACGTTTTGCTGGGGGCGATCCCCCCCCCCTCCAGAACCCTGTGGGTTCTGAGGTTGTTGCTCACTGGTCGTACGCTGGTAAGGGTACGACATGGTAATAAAAAAAAAATGTCGACGTGTCGGTGGGAAAAAACACACTAAATCCCCCATCATCAGGTTACATAACCTGATCCGACGCCAACTCCGCATCAAGATCCGCGCTATCTCATCAGATAGATCAATCTCTATCTTATCCATCCGGAACAACCGTGATCCGGTCCGGATCAGATACTCAGTTGATCCGAGATCCGATTGATCCGGCATCTTATCACTGCCATCAATCTAAGCACGTGAGCGCTTAGCAAGCTGATTTGGGCGCTTCACACCCTGCAGCTCTAAGTACCGATCCAGCGCTGCCAACTTGGCACATGTGTGGTACGACTCCCATGTTGTATCACCTGCACTCCATCGCACCTCGAATTCGAGGTGCGCTCCTTCCTGCCACCGATGGCCCAGTATGTCCTCGACGAACCATTCTTGTTCGTCACTGGCACCGAAATCATATGGCTCGGGCGTCACCCGATTAGGGAACATAGCATCATCGTTTGCATTATATCGCCTAAGTAACGATACGTGAAACTTAGGCACAATCCGACGTGCTTGTAGAGCTGCAGGCAGCTCCAGAACATAGTTCGACGTGCTTGGTTCAGCGACCAAGACTCTATATGGTCCAATAAACTTTGGACACAGCTTTCTCGCTCTTCCTTTCGGAAGATTCAAGTTTTCCGTCGACAAGTACACTAACGTCCCCGGCGTTAGTTCTGGTTCCTCACTCCGCCTATCATTCGCATGTCGTGCCTGTATGACACGTGCGGCAATGATAGCGTCGTGTGCATTGGCTAAATTCGCCAATGCTTGCTGTGCAAAGTCCTTTACCCCTTTGTGCACGACTCCGTCCGCTTTTAGTTCGCGCAGCATGGATGGCATGTACCCTCCGTTGAGCTCGAACGGCGCATATTTTGTGGTCTCAGACACACTTGCGTTGATCGCGAACTCAGTCAGCGGTATCCTATCCACCCAGTCACGTTGGTCCGGTCGGACCACCGTACGAAATATCTGGGCAATACTTCTATTCGCGCGCTCTGTCTGTCCATCCGTCTGCGGATGGAACGAAGTAGACATGAGCAATTTAGCTCCCAGGAGCTTGTGAAGTTCTCGCCACCAGTGAGATGTAAACTTGGTGTCTCGATCGCTCACAATCGAGCTTGGAAGGCCATGTAGCCTTACAATCTCCTTTAGGTATATCCATGATAACGCGGACGCCGTAATGGTTGTGTGCACTGGTATCAAGTGCACCATACTAGTCATTCGGCAGATGACCACCCAAAGGTAGTTATACCCTTTGGATTCGGGGAATGGACCGACAAAGTCCATTCCAATGGAGTCCCACGGCTTCGTCGGGATGGGCAGGGAATGCAACTTCCCTGCTGGCTTCCTATTGCTGGTCTTCGACCGCTGACAGGCCTCGCAGGTCTGGCAGAACTGCATCACTTCTTTCTGCATCTGAGGCCACCAGTACCATTGCCTCAGGTACTCGAGTGTTTTGTTGGTTCCAAAGTGACCAACAACCTCATGAGCTTGAGTGACAACCTTAGTGAGCAGTGTTCGGTCGCGTGGTAAGCACACCACGTCGTGTCCTCGAACATTCGTTATCTGGACTAGCCCTTTATCATCCACGCGGAAGCGTGGATGGGCACTTGCGTTCTGCCGGATTTCTGTGTAGAACGCATCATGGCTATAGCCCCTCATCACCTTCTGGAGGTAGTCATCAGTCTGATGGCCAGGATGGTTACGATACTCTCCTGCAGGCGATAACACGTCAGCGAGCGTAATGTCGTGGCTATACGGTCCACGACTGCTTCCAGTCTCACTTTGGTGTGGCTGTGTCGCCTCTTTTTGCTGAGCCTGCTCTAGTTGCTCAGCCTCTATGTCGCGGCCCTCTTGCCGCTCTTGCAGTCGTCGACTGCGTCGCAGTTCGGTAGCTTGCATAGCCCGAAGCTCGACCACATGCTCTTTCACCTCTTTGTAGCGATGATACGGCAGATCATCGCCCTGAGGATCAATACGAATATCCGCATCGACATATTCATGCGTATCATGGTGTTCTCCTGCTCTATCGCTCTCGAAATACCTCGAGAGACAGTCCGCCACCTTGTTCAGTTCGCCTTTGACATATGTGATGTCAAAGTTGTAGCGAGACATATAGTCAATCCACCGGCGCTGCCGGGGGGACAACGTTGCTTGAGTCTTGAAGAACTCAAGTGCTTTATGGTCGGTAATGATGTGGATCTTATATCCCATCAATTTATCTTCCCACTTAAGGAGTGCCTCAAGTATCGCCAGCGTTTCAAGCTCGTGGACCGCATAATTCTGTTGGGCCGAGGTAAACTTCCTCGACATGAACCCTGCAGGCCGACAATTCTGCCATGAGCTTCCCTGGCCATACATTGCACCTACTCCGGTCTTTGAGGCATCACAGATGAGCCAAATCGGCTCATCACATCGGGGATCTATGGGACGAATGACTGGTGTCTTTGAGCAGATCCTCTTGATCATCTCAAAGCATCGTTGATGTATAGGTCTCCATATAAATGGGGCTCCGTTCTGAGTAATAGACATCAACGGACCAGTATATGATGTTATATCAGGCAGACAATTGCCGATATAATTCACTAGTCCCACGAATCGTTGCACATCATTATAATTTCTAGGCACACGCCATTCGCGTATGCGATCAATTTTGTCCTGGTCAGGGTGAATACCCTGACTATCAATCTTGTGTCCGAGGCAATCCACTGTCTCGGCATATAGTTCGCATTTCTTCCACTTGAGGTATAGCAAGTTAGACCTCAATCGCTCGAAAATGACACGAAGATGCTCTTCGTGTTCTTCAATTGAATCGGAGTATATGAATATGTCGTCCAAATATATATGGACGAACCTCCCGATAACATCCCGGAAGATGGAGGTCATCAACCTCTGAAAGGTCGCAGGGGCATTGCAATCTCCTATCTGCATAATGTTGCTCACATATGTTCCCGTGATTGACGAGAACACCGTCTTTGGAATATCAGACAAGCGAATTCTCACTTGCTCATACGCATCTGTCAGGTCAATCTTCGACCTGAACTTTGCTCTTGCCACGTCTTCTCGAATCACCTCCTGATCCGGAAGTGGCGTCACGTCCTTTACGGTGTTGTCATTGCGTTGGCGTGCATCCAACGCTGTCCTCAATGTACCATCTTTCTTCGGAATGCACAATAGCGGTGCAGCTTGGGAGGCTGGTTGGGCCTCCCACCAGTGGGCTCTCAGGTACCGATTGGTCTTGTCCCGGAGCTGCTGCTGCAGCGCCATTGGACATTGAGGCAAATGATATTTATACACCTTATTCTCATCAATAAGGTTGATTTCATGGTTGACCTTGCATTCGCAAAATGCCCCGGCTGGCCACATTTGAAGCACTTACCCGCCCCAACCGGGCGAGCTGCTTCAAACTTCGGTGGTCCAGTAGGTGTCGGCATTTTAGCCTCACCAGCAGCCTGATGCGGCCGCGCACCCTCTCGGCGTGGACCTCTCTGAGCATCCTGTGCCGGTGCATCTCTACGGTCCCCCGGCCGGTCGCTCCGGAAGCGTCGATCTTGCCGAGGTGCTGCTCTTACCACGAACCTCGGATTCGTATTGCCCACCATCTCCTTCCTACGAGCCCAGAAGGTACCTACCTTCCGAGGCTCGGCCTTGTTCGCCGATCGAACCTTTGAGCTATGTAGCCCAAAGTGTCGCGCTATTTTGTGGGCTTGCTCGTAGCGCAATGCATGCGCTACAAATTCCTCGACGGTATTTACTTCGGGCGATAGTCCGTCATCACAAATGAGAGACTCTCTCATTGCATCAGGTATCCCCCGCAGAAAGGTATCAATCATTACCCAGTTATCTGGGTAAATTGACATATTTTGCGCGTGGTCTATCAAGGTGTCATAGAAACCTTGAACACCTAACCGTTCAGTGTAGGAGGTTGCAATGAACGCCTCCCGAGCATCCTGCATGGTGGATGCACTAACAAACCGGTTATACAATTCAAGGATTACATCCTTAAACGTCCATTGCTGTCGTGCACGATTGTAGTGCAAGACATGGTGACGGAACCAGGCTTTGGCTGGTCCGTCCAAGAACTCCGGGAGAACGAATACACGTTCTCGATCCAGACGATCCCCTCCATACTGGCATGCTGCCAGATGGTTGCACACATCCATCGTCCAATTTTCCAAGTCGCTGAATTGCTACGCCTACCGCATCGTCGATTATACTACTGAGGCGCTGGTGCATATTTTCAGTATACACCTTTGTTGCCTCAGTTATTCCAGGCGTCTTATTTCTACCTTCCGCTGGAGGTACCACAGAGAATGCTCGTACAGGTCGGTGACCTGTATAGTGCACTTTCTCGGTACCATTCCACTGCAGTGGGCTCTCCTGTCCCCCTAGCTCTTCTATCACCTGCTTCCCAGGGGCTCGACTCGGATCCGCCGTGGGCGGTTCCCCTCTCCTGGTGTCAGGCTGTCGTGTCCGTTGGACATATTGCCTTCTCATCTCATCGATGGGAGTTATCCCATCGAAGACAATTCCCTGGTCATCTATCCAGGAGTGTCCCTGGCGCTTCAGGTCTTGGTTTTGCATGCGCTGATAAGCTACTCTCTCCGCGAACTTATCAGCCAACGGCACTTGATTCATCAGTGGAACATTCTCCACTGATTCCTGTTTTGTGGGAGGGTGTCTTGGCTCCACCGCTTCGGGTAGGTTACTATCTACCACAGGTATGGTAGACACCGATTCCGTCGTCGACAGAGGTCTCCTTCGTTGACCTCTGAATACATTCTGTCTTTGTGCTGCAGCGAACCTGGCAGCAAACTGCTCGTCAGACTCTCCCGCTTGCTGGGGCGCATATATATTGCTTATTGCCTCTTCCAGATGGGGAGACAACTCTGGTTTTGCCACCGGGGGTATATTCGGGATCAAGTTTGCCCCCTCTGGAGTCGAGGCAGCTGATCCTCGATTAGCCTTGCGATACATATATGCTTGGGCTTCCAGCTCAAGAATCTGAACGTACAATGTAATGTATTCAACAGTATTCAACTGAGGTACATTTTCACCTCTAGCCTGTATCAACCGTATGTGCTTCAGTACATACAGTCCTAGCCGAGCACGCGTGGTATCCTTTGTAATGCTAGGGTATCTCTTCCATAGCATAGCACACTGAACCTGAAGGGTGGACTCACTCCGTCCACTCTCTTCGTCGTCAGACGTTTCATCTTCCCAATGTACTGCTGGCGTTCTTTGCTCAGGAATTGTCGTTTCCTGCGGCACTCCGGCTCCCTGCTGACGTCGCGTCATGGGAGTGGATTCAGTTGGAACTCTCCAACTGCCCGCCTCTTGCCTCGGCATCTTCCCCAGAAAGTACAACGAAGGTCTGCGACCTTCAATAGGTCCCTGAGCACTACTCCTGCTCTGGGATTGCCGCCCTGACCTGCCAGTCTGCATGGAAGATTCATGATCCCTGCCGAACTGCTGTTCCAGGTCTTCCACACTTGCCCCTGGTCTCGCTGCACCGCTTGGCGCAGCTGTCGGCCGCACTTCACTCCATTGCGTCCCTCCTGGCATTCCCTGAGGCTGCCGGGAAGGCTCGGCCTCTGTATATTCTGACCCGGGACGACCCGGGTCAGTCACCGCAGATTGAGGATATGCCAACGACTGGTCGATGGTCTCACCATCGCGTGTCGGTTCAGTAGATTGATTGGTCTCCATCCAATCAAGTGTTGCTACGTCTTGTTTTACCCGGAAGTGTGCGTCAAAGAAGTTGATACACTGTTCGATGCAATCACAGTCTAGGCTATCAGTCTAGACCCGTAGTCTTTGTCCGTAGTATCAGAATTGAACCCGAAAGGTTCAAAAAAGTGAAACAAAGTCAAGTATAAGATTAGCCTTACGGTCACACCAACAGAACCAGATCGATATTCGATTCTAGTACTACGAGTATGACAGTAAAATTGGCTGCCTTATGTAAGGCAGCCAGCATGTATTTAAAGTAATATTAAATAATTAATGTAATTATTTAATTGTTCTAAACTATGTTACAATCACTTTCAAGTTGAATTGGTTCATCAGCTTAGTCTCGAAGGTGGTGGACCAACCAGAAGTTCCCAAGGCTCGTGCCGAAGGAGAGCATCCAATCTTTGCATTTGAGGCCACGGTCCTCGGATTTTCTAGCTCTAGTCCTTCGCTGGAAATCAAGAAGGCCAAAGCGATAACAACGGATATAGCGAGCAGAATCCACTCCAGCAATTTTGCGTCAAAGCAGATGCTCATCGCCATTTGCCACGACTTCGGTCAAGATGCAAGGAGCAGTTTGCAAGATATTGAACATTTATCCTCTAGGATCGCAGGCACTCTATTGAGGTAAATCATTGCTTGTTGATTCCAATCCATGCGTTTCCTTGAAATGTTGTCCAGATCCATGGCAACCAATGATTACATTATTCGCATGAATGAAGCATCGCCCAAGACCCTGCTGATCTGGAGCTCCCCAAGTAACCACGATTTTCAAGTCGATATCAGTCGCATGTTTGATGCATCAATGGATGACCTATCCCACGCCATCCACCGTCATTTGATCGAGGTTGAAACGAATCAGCGCAACTTGAAGAAGCTGGAGGATCACCTTTCTGCATTGCTAGTACAGTTGGGGCACGAGGAAGGGACCCTGCGCGCCGCGCAGAACAATGTGAAGGCCAAACTATGGACAAAGCTAGGAGGCAACCAAGAGGAACTCAATGACTATGACATCCAGTTAGATCTTTGGCATCACATCCTCACTCATCGAGCAGTAGCACGTGGTCATGTCCTCAACGCCATCCAAGTCCTCACACAGATTACCAGCGATATGGACCTCATCATTGAACGGGTAATGGCACAGGGGATGAGCAAAGATGGATATCCTATACTTATTGAACTCTGGAGCATCAGGGCATACATTATGAGGCTGCAAGATAGAGGAGCGATGCCTTTGAGGTTAGTGAATGCAGGCGATGAACAACTGAAGTTGGATTCCCACGATCGTTAGTTAGCTTATGTCGTTTAGACTCATGTAGTCGACTCCAAGTCACGTACTGTAGACGTATCTAGGTCTGATTTATGGCGACTGGGACAAGAGAGAAAACAACTACCCAACTACATAATATAAATGACTACCGTAACGATAAAATGAGTAAATGGGAACAGGGAGATTTAATTTGACACCTAATTAGTATCTTCTTCCCTCTATTACCAATTCCAGGAGTCCATCAATTTCGATTAATCGCACGTGAGATTCTGGTATTAGTAAACATCGAGGACTCTCGTTCCTTGGTCAACTCAACACTCAATTTATTGATATTTATTTGTCGAGAACGCCCGATACTTACAAAGCAAAGTCACGTGAAGATGGTCATAAGGTTTTCGACACCGCGAATCACTCGGATTTCTCGAGTGGAAGATGTCTGGTGAAAACAGAAACTGGGCCGATGAAGAGGAAGAATTTGACGTTGCTCGTAAATCTAGTTTGAAGAGGTCGCGTTTGGTGGCCCGATCTGTCAATGATGATGGGGACGTGAATATGAAGTATGACAATTGTTCAATTTCCTTTGTTGACTCTTTTTATAATCATTGATAACTTCCTGACGAGACCCGCTTATGTAAGATCATCTTTCACTTTGAAACCAACTACGAAACTTCAGTCATAGAAGCTTTGCGTCTGGAATCACCGCCAGGTCGGGCACAAGGATGCCATTCACATCTCTCACTCTTTTGAAGCCCACTATGAAACTGTCAGTTGTAAATATTTCGTGTCTGACACCACCACCAGGTTCGACAGAGGGACAGAGGGATGTCATTCTCAACCCACACTGTCTCTATAGTTTACAGCATTACTTCTAACGACACTAAAAGCTTAGCCCAAGCAGTCCCACGGATCAGTGTTGATGATGTAAGTGTTCACGATTTGCTGCCAACAACTCAACGCTGGCCTGGTCCAGCATAGTGACAGTACGGGAGGTCTGCCTCGCAAGTTTGTAAGTGAGATACGGTGGGATGCCCTCCATGGTTTCCTTGACATCCTTGAAAGGATTTTCGACCAACTTCGAACTTCAGTACATATTGAATATATTAACCGTACACAAAAAATACACTGCTTCTGGAATATGCTGCGTCAACCCGCCAAACAACATCTTTCTTCCATCCCTGCCGAGTAAAAATATTGGCAGGCACGGTGTGATGTGTGACAGATTGCATGTGGGCTATGTTCGCCATGAATATTCTTTTCATCATAGTTCCCAATGTCCCCAACTCCCCACGCCACTCCTCACATTGAGGGCCCCGGTGCCTAAGACAGCGTAGGCCTGCCTCTCCACGTCGTCGGGTCCAGCGTGTACAACATGTATGTGGTCTTAATCTGTCGAGCAGAGTGTACACGATCGATGCTACCATCGGTGCTGCTAGCCAGAGACTGTTGCTTCAGGTTGACACTGGCTCATCTGATCTTGTGAGTCTGTCGTCATCATCGTGTGCGATTACCAGCTCATGGTTTCTCCAGTGGATTGCTTCAAGAACCCGTCAAGCTCAACGCAGACTAGAAAGGATTTCAGCATGTCTCTGGCCCCATTGTCTGCGATAAGTTCGACATTGGCGGCTACAGCCTTGATTTTCAGGCTCTTGGTGTGTGTTTTTCGCTCTTTATCGACCGTTCTAATGCACACACACAGCCGCCGCAGACGACATCGACTCTGAGCCTCTTGGCCCCAACTTTAGCAGTGTCCTCGGCCTCGCCCTGCCTCTCAGCTCGATCATTGCAGAACAAATCCCACCAGTCACCTCCAACAACCCCGATGACGCCGCATGGGCATCTAATCTCTTTTCAATTACACCAGTGTCATCTGCACCTTCTGCCCGCTTCATATCTCCTTCTCTCACGCCCGGGCTCAGACACAGTCCCTGCACAGCTCGGGATTGGTCGACATCCTAGCTTCGTTACTAACCCGTCCACAGTACAATATGCAGCTCTGGAGAGCGGGGGGCAAGGCACATTGTTTTGGAAGGTCGACGTGCAAGCGATCACTGTCTGGGTGAATGGGGAGCCGCGTCTGGTCCAGATTGGAGGCAGCAGTACCAGCGCCGCGTTCCCGAGCGCTGTCCTCGATAATGGAGTGCCGCTAATTTTGACAACGAGCACCATGGCCAATGGTATATATGGAGCAATTGGTATAAATCCTGCAAATGACAGGCATTGTACGTGTCTTTATGATTTACTGACTTTTGCTGATTTTGAAATAGACTACGTACCATGCACAATGCCGCTAAGAATTTCAAACCGTCCGCGTGTTCAATAAACCACTTTCGTCTTCTTCAAATCCGAGCCCTGGGTCTGAACCCATGAACAACAGAGGAGGCGTCACCGTCGGCAGACATCTCTCGGTAGGCGTGATTGTGCTCGTTGCGCTTATTGAGTTCTTTGCGCTGTGTCTCGGTCTGTTTGGCATGCGCTGGGAACTTACCCGTCAGAGGTTCCAACGAGTAAGCGACATGCCGGCCGCGGGGTCTGCGGCTTTTCTTGCGGGTGTCGAGAGCGCGGCGGAGAAGGAAGGTGAGTATGGGTATGTGCGTGCATCGACAATCGGATCTGGAGAGGGAGGCAAGATTATGCTTTATGTGGATGAGGAGACGATGCGTAGTGTGCGGTGGGAGCCGTACATGCAGAACCATGGGCTGGTGGATTTAAGACTTGGGGAGCACGAACCTGAGCCTGAGCGGGAGCGGGAGATGGGAGTGCGCCCGCGACAGGGGCAGGGGGAGGACGATGCGTGGGGGGATGCAGATGATAAGGTGGTTACAGCTCATGCGCATGAGAGCACTATGAGCATGGGCGTGCCGTTGTTGCATGAGATCAAGCTTGAGCGTTTCCGCACGCAGTCGTATGATGAGTTTGGGGTGCGTCCGCGGAGTGGGGCTCTTGATGACGACAAGGAAGACGGTGGTAGTGGTGGGCCTGGGGACTGAACTAGTATGGCGGGTGTGGGGACTGCTGCGAGGTCTGCGAGGATTGGGTCGTGGCGGCATTCGGAAGGTGGGAGTCATGGATAACGATACCCTGCCCCCTCTCTGCCCCCTTTTTTTTAAGGCTTCCACCCCCCTTTTGGAGCCGAGCGACGATTGAGTGTCTTGATTTAAAGACTGTTGTCGATTGGAATTTGGAACTACGAATGAAAACAAACTCGTGTATTGGTATTGACTATTGATTCAACCTAGTCCCCCCCTCCCATCTCACTCGTCTTACTTATCATCGGTCTTGTTTATTTTACTTATGCAATCTGGGACGCTCTCGTGCTTTTTCTTTTATTCCCTTTATTTGCTTTTGTTCTTGTTCTTTGATATTGTTGATTTTTTCGTCGAGGAATATAATATATAACTTGGCTTTTGGCGACCTTTTGGGAACTGGGACTTGTGCTTCTATTCTGGACTTGTGCTAATGACATGGTAGATTAGGTTGTGCGAAAGTGGAAGTAAGTGCGTTGGTCAAGTGAGGAAGGGGTATATGAGAAGTGTGTAGAGAGACCGCGCTGTGAGTTTCTTGTCTCGAGATTCCTTGTCTACTGATTCACTTGTAATCGACGACCGCAGAACAGTCGGTTTCATCAGCCTCGATTTTTATGGAGACCATTAAAAAGGAGATTGATACGGTCGCCTTACCGTCCAAATCAACGATTTGCCAGGCGTCTAATCCGTTGCATTGTAATAGCCCCAAGAGGTTAGCCATTGTTTAGAAGAGTCCCTTTTTTGTGATTATCGGATCGCAGTCCGCGAAGGATTGGACGCTGCTGAAAGTTCATCCAAGCATAATGAGTAATAAATACAAAGTCGGCGTGCGGGTTAAAAAGTTCCCTATACCTGGATGGATGAGTCAGGATCTATACCGCTTCTCATCAGTTCGGATCACACCTTTCGCTGATCATTGGTCAATCTTGGCTATCTTCCATTCGAGATCATTGAACATGTACGTTATTATTAACATTTGCAGCAGTGGCGCGATGTTAAGACGGGACTGGGAATCTTTGATTTCTAGCAGAACTTTCCAGTCTGCTGGTTTCCAACGGAGGTAAACGTTCAATCGTGAGTAATTATCCTTATCGGCTCTTTGTGTGCTACGACAAATACGTCCCAGATCCTCTTCAGCGCTCGTGATTGCAACTTGAAGTCGTGGAAGTTGAGGTGTTTTTGCCACTGCCTCTTTCGATTTTTCCGCAGCTCTTGACAACCTACCCTTGATCCTTAGCCAATCTGACATTTTCTTCAACGGTGTATACTACCACCTAAAGACATGTTTTTCAGTGGACATACTTTGAAATATCTACACAAATCAAAGGGCGGGTTTCAGATTTTTGTTCTAGCTCCTTCCGCCCGCTTCTTACAAGCCTCGCAATCGTGCTCAAGGCGGCCTTCTGTGAGAGAGCGAAATCCGATGGCTGTCAAACAGATCTGGCATGAGAGCTGAATGACGTCTTCACGCTCCGATCTCGCATTTCTGTTGACGGCGTTTATTGAGTTCATGGCGAAAGCCAAATGCAATGACGAGGTCTGCGGACACGTCATACTTGTAAAAATTCTTACGTATCTATCTTTATCACTATTTTCCTATTCATATGTGACATTATTAGACACCGAAATTTACTCTCTGTAGAACGAGCCCTCATCTCAAGGCCCAGTTTATTGGCTTTCCAGCTCGACCGATGTTGCTTGATACCACCGCGAGGGCATTTTAGCGAAAATCCTGTCAACAATAATAGATTGTGTACATTCGATCCTCGACAGCGGATACAATTGTAATTTGCCTGAGTCTTCTCCACCAAATACATAATGTCACGCAAATATTCAGTCACTCGACTCGAAGCATTCTAGGTCCAGGCTTAGTGACAAAGTTGATGGTTCTTTGCGTAGTAGAGCTTTATAATCTTGAAGAGTGCGATTCGTATTTCTACCATTGATATCCTTATTGCAGTAATCACCCGCAAGCGCCAACAAACTTTACTCCAGCTCTCATGCAGGACATTTCTGGCATCTCTACACAAGCTCGGTCTATTTCCAATGGGCCGGTGCGTTCCATAGAGCTTGTTCAACTGCGTGTACACAATTTCCATCCTCAACAGTTGCGCGATGTGAGGTAAATGTCTTTAGTTTACGGATATCTTACTTAACGTGTCTTTCCAGCCTGTTGATCCACAGCATGCAGATGCTGATAGTGTTCGAAACCTAAGTGTAGTCATCCGTGAGGTTTTAAATGCTGGAATTGAGGGTGATAGTGGACAAACTGGTTGTGGAGAAGAACACGATATCGCGTTATCCAACCGAGCTTCGGTTGTTACAGTTCAACCGATCACCAAACCAGCTATGGAATTGGCTGGTCGCCAAGATGAAACTATTGGCGCTGATGACGCGACCCTTGTTGGACGCTGGTTTGATTGCATCGTTTCAATGGTGTGGGTTTTCTTCAACCCATTCTTACCCAATTGACTTAGCGAAGCTGGTCTTTAAATCACTGTCTATACATATCTTGTTACGAAATTCAAGCATCCATGACAACACAAGGTCGATTTTCTTGCACTTTTTTATATATCCATATTATTTACGTTAACCTGATGCAATTATATTAAAATTGATGATTCCTGAGCCGCTCTGCGTTGAAAGGACCTCAAAAAGACATTATCTTCCGCTTCTGAAGAAAAAAAATAAAGTAGCCCATTCGGATGTTCGTTCCTACTCTGCACATCATGTCTACCCATAACTTCAAGAACTCGTCCCAAAGGTAATGCTACTTACCATCCCGTCTTCTTAAAAAGGCCTGAATATGATCCAGCCACTTCTTCACATGCCTGAATCTCTCCTCTGCTTTTTCATCCGATGATTGGCCTCCTGGACCATGAGTAACGATACCTGAGCAAGCCAGTAGAAGGGCAGCGCGTTTCAAATGAAGGGAGGTTCCTCAGAGTTTTCGACAAAGATTGACTCGGGGCTCCTACTCCGTTTGGAGCCAGTTGTGCAACGTGATTTTGACGGCGAGGGAGTTGATATGGATGTCACGGACTGCTAGTTCTGACCACGACAAGAATGGAAGGCAGGGCAACGTCCCATGCAGGCGGCGGCGGCGGCGTAATGCTAGAACAAGTGTATGTAGAAATGAATATGACAAGAAAGACAAAAAAACGACAACAAAGCAGGAGGTGAAAAGAATCACCTCTTTGTCATTGTCCGAGATGGTGCGAGAGCAGGACAAGGTGGGATTTGACTGCATCGATGGGTCCATTTACCTACAACACATTATCTTTTAGATAAAGATAATGGAAAAGATGTATAAAAAAAACTTGCCTCGACTTGGTCAGTCAGCAGAGAAGAAAACTGACTGCGCATTGAAATGTCCTCGGAAGGAGTCGAACCTTCCATAGGGCAGCGGAGAGATATGTAATGTTTCCGTATGAGCGATCGCAAAGTTCAGCATAACCATTATACAGTTTTGGACTATAGAAACAAAAGTCTATATAGACAATTAGTTGAATAGCCGTCCAGTATTTAAGATTTAGGCTGACCTTTGAGATTCTGGCCATGGTATGACTGCTGCCAGCGCAGACGAGGAAAAGAGAAATGCGAAGAGCGATGATAGGTCTATGTCAGGGGACGATCGCGTCCTGGGTGGGCTGGGTGGTGTATATGGAATGAACAGTAGTCAGAGAAGAGAGCTTTGGAGCTTACTTAGCGACTCGGTGAAGACTGGCCGTGGGTCCCGCAGACAACAATAAGGAAAAAAGTCAATAGACAATAAACTGTCGAGACCGCACCTGGCGAATCAGGGTGTAATGCTGAAAACAAAATGCGTCGACGATCAGCTCGTAGTGTTGGCAAAAAACTCAAGGACATACATGTATCCACAACAGTCATTAGGATTTGCGATTCCAGATCACAAAAAAGCTTGAATTGTTCTCGTCAATCGAACTTTCGAAAATTATCAGTCAAAGTAGTGAGATGACTTGTGTTGCTGACGAATCACTGATAATCACACCGTTTTACAGCATGGGCCATGCTATCCACAAGCGTTGTCAATATATGGCTCAAAGTGGACTGCTGACAAACAAGCACATGCCACCCCTCCAGATCCGAAAAGCTTTGCATGTCATCACATTTTACAGTGATGTTATGTCCGAATCTTCAATTATTGATTCATTTTCTTGATTGCAAGTATCTGTTCACTCACCTTGGTTCGTCGTGCAATGGTAGACGAGTCAGTGAGAAAATCTCTTGTTTACATATTCTTACCTTGTCTCTGCCTTTGCTTCTTGAGTCTTGACCATTTAAATGGTATCTGCATTGCGTCATTAACATGAGCAGGGCCAAGATCAATCAAAGAGCCCAGTCTGCAGGATGACTCCACAAATGACGATTATATAAGACAACATCCTTTTGAACCATATATCCCTGCCATGGCACTTGTAAGAGACTACATGCTTTTCTGTATTGACAATCTATTTGAACTGGCAGAGATCAAGTAGGAGAATATAACCAGCCTGCAACCTTTCTTATAATGCATATACATAAGCATCTCACAGCTCGATGACGTCCAGGACAAGGGTTCTCCTGCTTTGAGAGTTCTTCTCCTTGATGGATTCATTTTTTGTGCTGGCACCAGGCCAGCATGCACATTCATGACATGTCTTCATGAACTCAAATAGTGTGCAGTGCAATATTCTCTTGTAGAAAAGTGTTGAGACATTACTTGTCTGCTCTGCTTCAAGTGTTTTTGTTCAGGCTGTCATCTGTTTCTATTTTGTGTGACAGTAATAAGTATACAAAAACTCATTTTAGGGTTAGGGAGCGCGACACTACCAAGCAAAGCAAGGTAGTGGAGTTACTATACACCGAGTTGGCGAAGTACATTGCAGGACAACAGTGAGGGAAATCCCACCTCCCCATGTCCTCAACGCCATCCAAGTCCTCACACAGATTACCAGCGATATGGACCTCATCATTGAACGGGTAATGGCACAGGGGATGAGCAAAGATGGATATCCTATACTTATTGAACTCTGGAGCATCAGGGCATACATTATGAGGCTGCAAGATAGAGGAGCGATGCCTTTGAGGTTAGTGAATGCAGGCGATGAACAACTGAAGTTGGATTCCCACGATCGTTAGTTAGCTTATGTCGTTTAGACTCCATGTAGTCGACTCCAAGTCACGTACTGTAGACGTATCTAGGTCTGATTTATGGCGACTGGGACAAGAGAGAAAACAACTACCCAACTACATAATATAAATGACTACCGTAACGATAAAATGAGTAAATGGGAACAGGGAGATTTAATTTGACACCTAATTAGTATCTTCTTCCCTCTATTACCAATTCCAGGAGTCCATCAATTTCGATTAATCGCACGTGAGATTCTGGTATTAGTAAACATCGAGGACTCTCGTTCCTTGGTCAACTCAACACTCAATTTATTGATATTTATTTGTCGAGAACGCCCGATACTTACAAAGCAAAGTCACGTGAAGATGGTCATAAGGTTTTCGACACCGCGAATCATCATGTTGGAAGCAAGGGAATCGTCCTTTGATAGATATGAGACCGCTCTGAAGGTAAATCTATCGTCTACTCCTTAGCTTATCGATTATGGTCAAGATACTGAACTTTGCTTCGCAGGAAGCAAAAGACGAGGTGACCGAAGTATTGCAAAAGAAAGCGGAAATTGTGTTGAGAGCCCTACAGCGAGAAAATTACGGAGTGCGAGCTACTTTGGAACAGAAAGACACGACCTTCCATGCCACACTGAAGGTAGGTTTAACCGTATACATCTTTTCTTCTCTCACCACCATCATCCTGCAGGAAGTCAATGACGCCAAGGCTAGGGCTATCTAGGAGAAAATCGTTGAGCTTCAGGGCCTAACAAAAGCTCTAGATGCCCTTTTTCCAAGCTCAAAGCGGCAGCAGAAAGAGCGGAAAGTGCTGACAATTTTGGCCGTGGGGTTGTGGAAAGAAATGTATCGTATTTCCTGAGTCCAGGAATTTTCGAGCGGCAGATTCTTCCCTCAGGAGTAGGTCCGTGCTCGTTGCATCGACACAGAAGAAATATGGATCTAGAATGAGTATGTGATTGCTGAATGTTTGGTGTAGCAGATGTGGCAGCACACGAGAACACACATGGCACCTGTTTGCTGGCACTTGTATATCTTTCATTCTTACACCATGTACATGTTCTCACCAATTGCCACCTTGCTTGGGCCCTTTTTCAGGACTTGGCCAGATTTAGAGCAAGGAGAGACAGAGGAATCCAGGCACAAGATCTACTTGAATTGGAAGGAAAGATTCAGCCAACTGCTGGGTTTGGTGAGCAATCTACCTCATAACCTATCTCTCTTTTTGAACTTCTACCAGTCTGTAACCACAATAGGGTTGGTACTATTGCTACTACCCTTTCACAAGTTTCAATGATCCACAGATTATATATTGGGGCAATGGCAATTCCTCAAGTGACCATTGCAAAGTTTTTGCTACTCTTATCCTTTTCCTGTGGGGTTTGTGTACTTATCTTGACCCTCCACCTGTCTGGAATGAATCGTTCGCAATTTTCCGTGAGCTTTCCGCCTGCTATTATGATCATTAATGTTAATTCTGAAAATCAAGGAATACTATGGAAGCCCATTCGGAGTGACTATATTTGTTCCGACGATTTTAACCTATATAGCCTACGGTGCTTTGTTCTTTGCCATCCTTATCAATACCCTCTTTGGATAATTATGATCGTTACAATATGTACACGGGCTCGCCCGACAATAAATCGAACTCGTATGGATTTCCTGAATTCCACTGTTCTGGATTAATTGACAACTTGTTCTATGTACAATCTTACCAAATGTAAGGTATATACTCTACACCCCTACTGCTCCCCGCATCGGCCTCATTCTCGACCTCCTCCCTCTTCCACCGATGCATCTCCCTCGCCATCTCATTAATCTCCTTCGTCTTCTGCGTGTCAGGAAACCCGATATTCCAGTAGCCCATTCCTCCAGGGCATTTGGTTCGTACAATGTGATGTTACGTAGGACGAAAAGAGATTCCAAGGCGTATCGCCGCTTGCAAGAGGCCAGGCTGGTAGGTACTTTAGAGTTGGAGGGGCTGTGTATGATCAGACAAGCATTAAGGAAGAGAGGTATGACACGTACCAAAGGGGCCCACCCGACATTGTTAGATTGTCATTATACTCGTCGGGATCGACAACGAGTTTGACTAGGAACGTTGTGAGTGCTTCAATTGACAGGTACATATACACCATATTTTGTGTGATATTCTCTGCGGCTTTCATGGTCGAAACATCCTTGCTTCCGTGCAAAGCGCCGACGATCCGACGGCGAAGGATTGTCGTGCTCAGACTTTTCCGAAGAATGAGAATTGTTACAACAATGTTGCCTGGGGGTGACCGACCTATCAAATCCTTGCTCAAAAAGATCCCTCGAGATCACGAATGTTTTGCCTGAATGGATATCTGCAGTCTCTTGGAGGAGCCAGGCCCTAACATGTTAATCTTCCCAAGTAATAGGAGGCACGACGTCTTCCCCTTTTGCACTTTCTTCCACGGTAGTGTAGCTGGGGATAGCGTTCTTGAAAATCTGCGCAAAAATGGTGGTCTGGAACTTACAGATTTTCGATCTCATTGTCATAAGCCGTGAGAGCCAGCTTCCGCATAACGGTGCCTTTCCCTGTTCGAGGAAGAGGCTTACCCTTCGAAGTGATGAGGATCATTTCCCTGAATATCCTGCTGAACGCTGGTGCAACCTTGTTGGCCTCCTCGATCACAGACCTGCATGCATGTGAAACAATGGGATAATAAAACTAGCCAAATCCGTACTTACCAGAGTGCGTTTTGCAATTTAGCAACTTGAGTCTGATCTGCGATATCGATAGCATAGTGTTCCTTGGGTTCGATGAGGATGCCCGGCTGATCGTGGGCGCGACCAAAGATAACAGTCCCCATGATGCTGTTATGGGCCTGAGTGTGGTGAACGTTGAATGGCGAGAGTATACCGACTATGAACTACTCATGACAATATCCTCCATAGGTGCCGGCACAGTTTTCTCCCCAGATGAGTGGATAACAACATCATCAATGCGCCCGACGCTGGAGCAATGATCAGGTAAGTCCAAGGCAATAGGAGGGAAACTACATGCATCTTCCACAAATAAGGCTTTGTAGGATGAGGTTCGAAAAGGTCAGAAGTGGCATACCCTCTGACATCAGGCAAATTCTCAACAGGAAGCGAATGTGTATCCGTAGTCTATTCAAATCGCGTCGAGCGCCAAAAGCCAGAATCTAACAAACTCACATACCAAAAACTGACACTCAACGTCGCCCTGAGGCACCCATCTGACCTTTGAATGGTCACTAAACTCCATGTATGCCCAATTGCGCTCGTCGCCCGGACGCAGTATGGCAAATGTTGGTGAGCCAAACTCGGTACCGCCATAACCAGGGTTGAGTCTGATACCTTTTGAAACCATGAAATTGCCGAGCTTTGGTGCCACGGCGCCGCCAGAGTATCCCTGAATAAACTGTATGAGCAGACTATTTGCATACAGGCATATAAACAATTATGGCATACGGACAAAGTGCAGTGTCTGGAGGAGATCGACGGCCTCGGGGAATTGTGCCCAGACTTGCAAGAGGGCGGGGATGGTAATCATGTAATTGGATTTTGAGCGTTGCGTGTGTTCGAGAATGTTTTCTGGGGTCGGTATCATTGGCGTCCTCTCACTTGAAGTCACTTGAGGAGGGTAGACACCCAGGGAAACTAGTCCAAACATGGAATAGAGAATCTGGACATAGATGCCGAGTGTATGGAATGGAGGAAGTATCATGGCTGCAATGCGTACTCGGGGCCTGTGATCAAGCATGGTGTGATGTGGGCCTATGACATGCTCCAAAACGAGGTCTGAATATTATTTGATTTCTTTTTGCATGTTTTAGGACAAAGTATTGTATCATCACATCTAATTTCTTTCTAAATTCTTTGCATTAAAATATTCAAAGAAAATTGTGACAGATTAGTCACAATACTTTTTGATTGTTACATGGCAGAATATTGTGAAATGACACCAAAAACAATCAAACCATTGGCCCTGATTATTATTACATTGTTTTTGACAATGACAATGAAAAAGCATATTAAAAAGTAATTTAAAAGATATTCAAGAAATATCTATAGATCTGATTCAATACTTTTTCTTTTTTCCTTATGGAAGTATTCTTCCTGACATTAAAATATTCTTTCAACTTCCCTGCCCAAAATATCATAAAGACATTGTTTAGAATAATTGATAAATATTATAATTTTTTTCTTTATTTCTATTCAAATTCTATTACAAATACCAGTGAAATACCATTTTAAGTTCAATTACAATATTTTTTTCGATGTTTTTGACAGAAACATTCAAATGAAATTTTAAAACTATTTGGATTATTTTTACCATATTTTTACATTCTTTTGCTAAAAAACAGTGTTCTCTGCATCGAGTGCTAAAATATTCTTTCAACTTTCTGGCCCAAAATATTATAAAGACATTGTTTAGAATAATTGATAAATATTATATTTTTTTTCTTTATTTCTATTCAAATTCTATTACAAATACTATTGAAATACTATTTTAAGTTCAAGTACAATATTTTTTTCGATGTTTTTGACAGAAATATTTAAATAAAAATTTTAAACTATTTGGATTATTTTTACCATATTTTTACATTGTTTTGCTAAAAAACATCGTCCCCTGCATCCAGTGATGGTAGCTAAAGAACCAGAGCATCTCAAGGGCTGAGAGTAGTACTAACAGATAGTGTTGAAAGAATAGAAACAGTAAAATGAAATAATGTCAGAAGAAATAAGAGAATGAATGAAGGGAGAGTGAAGAGATAAGGAGTGAGAAAAGGAAGCAATGAGGAGTCCCCTGACAGTCATCAGCCTCCCATGGCACAGCTTCATCCCTTGCCTATTCCAGCTGAGCATTGGAGTATGGCCTCAGTAGACTTCATTGTTGAGTTACCAGACTCTTATGGATATGATGTGATCATGGTGGTAGGAGATCTCTGTGGCAAGCATGCTCATTTCATTCTGACACACACCACTTGCTCTGCCATGGGTGCTGCTAATCTGTATTGGAAGCATTGATACAATGCTGTACCAATAGTCAGGGACACATCATGCACCAGAAGCCAAAATAAACATTTAATCATAGGCTGAAAACTGTAAGCCTCCTGGTAGCAGTCTCAACAAAAATATATCTCCAAAACATCTCAATAAATACACAGAAAAGTACAGAACAACATGCAGGGACCAGCTCAAACTATCACCTCAACAATAGTCCAACCACTGTAATGGGGAGGGGAAGCATGGGAGCTAGCAAAAGTGACAAAATGAGATCAATTGGTGATGATCTAGATCAAAATCAGATCTGACAATGCCCAATTTGACATGACTGAAAGGGGAAAGGAAAAGAAGCATGGAATGCAGGGAAGTGCTAAAAGAGGAAAGAAGGATCTATGAATGGGATTGTGCTAAATAGAGCTGAAGCAAATAGGGAAGTGGCAATCAGAAACATCCAGAGGAATGGTGAAACAAGAAGTTGAATGGTGGAAACTAGTGGCACCAAAACAGGCCTCCCAAAATGGAAATTGGACTATCAAATATGTTATTGAGCCTGGGGAAGTTACAACAAAGAGTTATGTGTAGATAATGGTCTGTGCACCAGAAAAACAGTATAAATAGCCCAAGTTTAGTAGAGAATAGACAGGCAATTGATAGGCAAAGGCTCAGTGATTCCCTGGAAGTGAATTGCTTAGGCTGGAGTTTGTTGAAAAACCTCTACTTTCCAGAATAGTATTAAAATCATTCAACATTATAATACCTCAAAACCTCTGCTTTCTGCAAAATTATTGAAAGCATTCACAACAATAAGAGTTCATTTTGTTGTCAAAGTCAGTGTGAATTGAAGGTCATATTCTACACTAGCAAGCCCCAGAACTATCAGTGATACTTGCAACCAAGTACTACAGCATGTCTGGAAACTCCATAGATTGTTGGATGCCTATGTCTCAGACTGCAGACCTCAGTTTGTGGCAGAGTTTACCAGAGAACTGTATTGCCTCCTCCATGTCAAACTCCACACTTCCACAGCCTACTACCCCCAGTCTGATGGCCAGACCAAGTGTGTCAACCAGGAGCTAGAACAGTACCTCCAGCTCTTCTGCAATGAACAACAGGATGACTGGGATGACCTATTACTAGAGGCAGAGTTTCAGTACAACAACCATGTACATGCTGCTATCCAGATGTCTCCTTTCCTTCTAGATACTGGTTGACACCCTCAGATGGAGTTTGAGCCTTGTAGATGACCTTCAGAGAATGAAGCTGTCAATGAGTTCCTAGATTGGATGAAGGCAGCCCAGGAGGAAGCCAACACTGTCTTGACTAAGACAAAGGATGACATGGCCTGCTACTATGATCATGGATGAACTCCAGCCTCTAAATACAAGCCTGGAGATCAGGTCTATCTGAATGCCTCTGACATTGCTAATACCTGGCCTTCTCAGAAGCTTTCTCATCATTGTCTAGGACCCTTTCCTTTAGTAAGGCAGGTAGGCCCACTAGCCTATTGACTCAAGCTGTCTAGTGGAATGAGTCGATTCCATCCAGTCTTTAATGTGGTGAAGCTCTCTCCTGCACCAGAGGATTCAATTCTGGGTCAACATCCACAGCCACCCCCTTCCCCAGTTCTGGTAGACAACAAGGAAAAGTACAAAGTGGAACGGATCCTAGACAGCTGACTCTTTCAAAACAAGCTTCAGTTCAAGGTCAAGTGGAAGGGCTATGGCATAGAAGACATCTCTTGGGAGCCACAAGAGAATGTCCATGCCCCTGCCTTGGTCCAGGAATTCTATCAACAGCATTCCAATGCTCTTCAGGCAATCAGAAGCCTCTATTCTCTTTTCAAGGTAGACCAGGCCATCCAGAACTACTTCTATTCAGCATGTTAAGATGCCGCACTCTAGAGAGGGGGTGATGTCAGGGGACTCCTCATTTCTCCCTTCCTTCACTCCTTATCTCTTCACTCTCCTTTCATTCATTCTTTTATTTCTTCTGACATTGTCTCATTTAACTGTTTCTATTCTTTCAACACTATTTGTTAGTACTATTCTCAGCTCTTGAGGTGCTCTGGTTCTGTAGCTACCATTCAGACAAGTGTGGGCCCTTCAGCACTGCTTCCAGACTGCTTACATAAGCCAGAGTTTGCCAGAGTTTGCCCCTTATTTGTGCAATTGTTTTTGTAGGCACTTTTCAAGTTTTTAAGGTTTTGTTGTACTGTACAGTTGTTTCCCACACTTCAAAGGCCCCAGAAGTGTCCAACCTGGCATAGGAGATCCCTAGACTTGTTCTCTTTGGATCTCCCTCTGCCAGGTAAGTAGTTATTATGATATTGTCAGTACATACTCTAATACACTTTGGATCTCCCTCTGCCAGCTGTGTGACTGAGCCACAGCCTCTAGAGGTTGCCCTTACACTTGTATCCATGTTCCATCTGGGCTTCACTCACTACACCTTGAACATCCTCATAGAGGGCCTCTCTATAAGGGAATGCCAAGGGGGGAGTATCCAGTAGGTTGAGGTCTGCAAAGGGGAGGTGTCCAACTCAGCAAGCCTGGATAGCAGCATGCTCACAGACTGACTCTCTATGCTCCTCTCTAACTTCCTTGGCACATGTGGAACACCATCGAGGGTAGCGGCTCATGCTCACCTTACCCTTGGCCCAGTCAATCTCAGGATTGTGATCACATAGCCAGGAGAACCTAAGTATCATGTCCTGCTTTCCTAGGCTGGTGGCCACAAAGACAGCATGCTCAGAATGAGTCTGATAACAAAGGACTAAATCCACTACTGAGCAGATGGATCCAGCTTCATTGAGCGAACTGTCAATGTTATAGACCGGAATAGGGTGAGAGAGGGGTTGGGTAGTGAGCTGGTGTTGTTCCACATAATTAGTGTCCAGGAAGAGTCCAGTAGCACCACTATCCAAGAGAGCTATGACACTTCAAGTTTGCTGAGTGTCAGCTGTCTCAATCTCCATATTCAGATGCAGAGAATTGGGAGAAGGGGTAGAGGCAACAACATAGCAATGAGGAAGGCATCGTTCCCAAGCTGGGACACATAGTTGTCGGGCAGGAGGAGGAGGAGAGGAGGCCTTAGCTGACGCTTGGACCCAGGGGGTATTTTGTACGTCAGAGAGGATGCTTATAGTCTCAGTCAGAGAATCATGAACAGGGAGCAGTATATTAGAAGATTCTACTGATAGACATGTGAACCAATTAGCACCAGGTGGTGGAGGCGTACAACTCATCCGTTGCTCTATTGAAAACCCTCCTCTGCAGAACCAAAGGACCCATCCAATAGTTCTGCTACAGCTTTGACAGGACCCAAGGACTCCTCCAAAGGTTCTGTTTCAGTCTGTACATCTGGGGAGGGATTTCCTTGAATGTCTCGGACAGCAAGGAGCTGGAGAAGGAGCTCTTTGATTTCAACACTCATGTGCAAGATGTATATATACTAAACGCTAGATTTACAATATAACACTATGGCATTATACTAGTGAGTTTGGGTGAGACCCAGTTAGGGGGTTGCTCCAAACTCTCATGATTTGGAAACTTTTGAGGATGGTGATATGATGAACCTAACTGAAAGAAGGAGGGTCAGTCGCAATTCTGGGGTGGGCAGGAGGGAGATCAAAGTCTGTGCCAATTGCCTTGGCTACCGACTGACTTTGGCCATCTATCTCTCAACTGGTAACCTAAACGTGACAAACTGTATGGCGCGATTGCAGAATAACCTTCATCTTTTCCGTTGATCAATTTTTCTTGTAACTCTTTCAGGCTTTAAGCCATCTCCTGGCCTATGCCCCTAAGTGGGATTTATAAATCTTGATATTGGGACTTTGATCAACCACTTGGAGGAGGTGGCGAGGTGGCAAAGCAAGTAGTTTCCTTAAACTCAACTTGAGGCACTGGGCATGATATATTTGTGTGGCCTTGCGTTCTCTTCAGATGTTCAGATTCTTTGTTTTGGGGAGGGTGGGTAGGGGAAAAAGTTTTGTAGGCACAACGAGCACAAGAGGGTGGTGAAAAACTGTATAGCAAGTGGCAGTTATAGAGAGAGTGAAAAATTTGTGATTACACAGCCACTCCAATCAAAGACCACACCCTGTCCTTCTCTTGTTACCTCGTGACAGACAGGCCAGCCCTCTTTAATTTCAATGCTCGTATGCAAGATGTATATATACTAAACGCTAGATTTACAATATAACACTATGGCATTATACTAGTGAGTTTGAGTGAGACCCAGTTAAGGGGTTGCTCTGAACTCTCACAATTTGAAAACTTTTGAGGACAGTGATATGATGAACTTAACTGAAAGAAGGAGGGTCAGTCGCGATTTCCTGTTCAAAAGATAGGAGTCCACAATGCATCGCAGGATGTACTTTGTGATTCCCATGTCAACATAGTGTGGCTCCCAATCTTTTGTGATAATATGAATTAGACTTACTGAATTTTTTTTTTTTTTTTTTTTTTCCATTTTCAGAAAGCCAGAGTTGGTCTCAGCACCGACTCATGTAGAGTTGGTATGGCTTGAAGGTAAGGGGCAAGAATTTGTTCATGCTTGGATAAGTATCCATAGAATGCGTCACTGAACCAGCAACCAATGGCTTTCATTGCTTCAAAAGGAACCCCCCACAGTAAGTACTCCAGTGTGGCTCCGATGCAAAGGCTATGGCCTTGTAAGGGTTCCAATCCTGCGGCTTTGGCAGATTTTATTAAAACTTCCAAGAACTTTTTCTTAGTCAGAGGAATCAATTTTCCTTTCTTACTCTTGTATGCAAAGAGTAGACCATCTATTGGTGGCTTGTTTACTCAAAGATGAGTTTCGAGGGCTTCTTTTGGGTTGGATAAGCCATCTTGTCTTGCCCAGGATACAGTCTCTTCATGAACTGCTGTTTTTGTTTGAGGAAGAAAAAAGGCAGTAGACTGAAGTCCTGTTTGATCCATGGAATGGGAGATGTTATTAGGCTTAACATGTAACAAGGGGTCAAACAAAGATAGTGTTGGAACTGTAAACTCACCAAGTCTGGCTGCAGCATAAAAGCAAGTAGTAGCACAGGCAAACACTGCTACATTGAGAGGATCAGGGGTTGGTGAAGACACTTTCAATTGTGCATGCATCACATCTAGGAAAGCTGGAGTACAGGGACTTCTTTTCTTTTTCTTGGACGAGCTGGATGCTAGTCTTTCTGCTGCTCTCATCTGTGTTTGCATTCTCGATTTGTCAATACTCCATTTTACATCATGTAGCAGATGCCATGCTCTGATCCCAGCAATGAAGTTCTCGATTGCAGACTTGGAATATGCTCCAGCTGCAGCAGCTACAAAGGCCTCTAGACCACTGTGAGTCACCAGAGATTGCATTTCTTCTGGAAGTTTTCTGAAGTCGCAGAACACGTGAAAGAGTAATAAACCAGTCCTATAAGTGACTTTTGTAGACTCTGCCCAAGCTGCGCTCATCACTGCAAAGACATTCTGGGTTTCTTCTTCTGAAAGAATTGAATAGCCTTCCACCTCTGATCCATTTTTATGAGATTTAATTGGCTTCCATGCTTTTAATCTGTCTCGTGCCAGAATGTGAGGACGTAAAGGGGCTCTTCTGTTACTGTGACTTGTATGCTGATCAATCGTCTCCTTTCTTTGCTTGAACACATCACCAGTATTTCACAAGCCTCCACCACTCGTCAGTTTGTTGATTTGAGATCTCACTTTTAGAGTTTTGTGGTATGTTGTCCATTCTTTTGCTCTCTCTGGTGAAGCTAGTTTGGTGTCTCTGACTTGATCTTTTGCTCCAGCTGACCTGATCATCAAAGTTGACAACAAATTCTATGACTTCTTGAGGAATGGGAATGGCAGGCAGTAAGAGCTCTCTGGCTGGGAAGAGACCTCTTGATGGGCCATCGGCAGGGTTAGACTCGCTTGGTACATAGTGAGTGCAGACTGAGAAGCCGAATTGTTCACAAGTTTCATGTACTTGTTTGAATATTTCATTGATTTTTTTATTGCGACTTCGTCCTGTCCACCATCCTTCGACCACACCTGTATTGTCTCTGTATACTTTGATGTGCTTTTCTTTCCTTTTAAGTCTGGCAATGGACTCCTCATTTCTCCCTTCCTTCACTCCTTATCTCTTCACTCTCTCTTCATTCATTCTCTTATTTCTTCTGACATTATTTCATTTTACTGTTTCTATTCTTTCAACACTATTTGTTAGTACTACTCTCAGCCCTTGAGGTGCTCTGGTTCTTTAGCTACCATTCAGACAAGGGTGAGCCCTTCAGCACCACTTCCAGACTGCTTATATAAGCCGGAGTTTGCCTTTCTGACTTCTAAAGTCCGGAGTTTTCCTGCCTTGTTTGCACAGTTGTTTGGTTAGTCAATTTTTGAGTTTTTAAGGTTTTGTTGTACTGTACAGTTGTTTCCCATGCTTCAGAAGCCCCAGAAGTGTCCAACCTGGCATAGGAAATCCCTAGACTTGTTCTCTTTGGATCTCCCTCTGCCAGGTGAGTAGTTATTATGATATTGTCAGTACATACTCTAATACACTTGGGATCTCCCTCTGCCAGCTGTGTGACTGAGCCACAGCCTCTAGAGGTCACCCTTACAACCATAAAAATAGCACATTTACTACAGTTGAAATTACTTTATTTGAAAATTCACAGTAGTACACATCTAAATTTTAATTTAGAAACAATAATTTTCCCTCTTTAATTAAAACAGTAATATATATATATTCAATATCACTTGTTACATTTTGATCACTTTACTCTGCTACCTTAAATTCCAGAAGTGAAGACTCTGCCAAGTCCCAAACTTTTTCAAGCTTCAAGCCAACACTAGATCTGTGCAAATTCATGAATAGACATACAAAACCCTACATGAAAATGAAAGTTGGCTTACGCAAGAGTAACAGACTCATCAAGAGTTCTTTCCTTTGAAACATACATGATTAACATAGTCATGTCCTGATAGTACATCCTTGCAGACCCAGCACCATAATTAGGCAAAAGGGGATATGGAGCCTGTAAATAGTTAGCCTTTATCTGCATAGCCAATGGTCATTACTGACAGGCTTGACTCTGGCTGCTTCCAGTTCTGTTTGATTGACATGTGAAAGAACATAATCATCTAAGAATGTGACAATAAGCCACTTGTTACTCCCAGATAAATGACATACGAATCAAAAGCCGGCTTTTACGCCCCATAACTTTCCGAACAGAACCTAGAATTTGACAAGCTTGGAAATCTGGCCAATTATGAATGATATTCCGCAACTGGAAAAGAGTGAACAAAATGTCTGACTCAACTAAGCATGCAAGACTTACATAGTAAATATCCTGGTTTGCAACAGGAATACTATCGAAAAAATCTCCACCAACAAATTCAACTTGATTATGAGCTTTGGCTTCAGGAAATTTACGAGTCCAATGCTAGGAGACTGATGTTACAATCTTGACAGCAGTACCAGACAAGTTTCAATAAAAAACCTCTATGGCATGTCCTATTGTGTCCGGGAGATCAAATAGAGTTATCTTCAATTGCGGAAAGAGTTTGGCCAAAGGTAACGAGAATGCCCCCACCCCCGAGCCAACATCACACACAGTGGAAAAGTCTGACCAAGGGAAGTCTAGAGAAGATCATCGTTCATTAGGACCCAAGGATAGAATAGAAGCCGTAAAGCTTACGGTGCAATACAGACAAAGAACCCATCACCTGTCCCAAACCAACCATGGCACGTCCAAAGGTCTGTCAAAAAGTAAGCATTTTTGCAGCTGCCTGAACGCTTCGTTCACACCTCTCTTTTCTCAGGCTACAAGTCAACATCAGACATGTGTACAAAACAGTAACCGACTGCATGCTTACATGTGCTTTCAGCCAGTCAAAAAATGTACCATCTATCCCTTCCCCTTTAACAACTTGCATGAAGGGGGAATCTTTAGGATCATAAGACGAGGAATTTTTTGGATCAGATAGGTTTTCGTAGAGTATAGAACCTGCCCGTGGTGCTAAGGTGGTGTGACACATAGTCAAGCAGGCGACATCGCTAGATGATAGCAATACCAAAGAAAGTCGATTGTTTGCAAACACGTCAGGTTTAACTTGGGTCAACAAGATCAGGTTATTAACTGCATGATGATTGGATGCAACTTACCCTCTAGAAATACGTGCTTTGTGGCAAGAGCTCGAAGAATCCGGGCGAGCTTTCCACTTTCGATTTTGACCGACTTTGACAAATCATTCACATGCACACCTTCATCGTGACCAGAGAGAGCGTCAGCCACCTTTGCTTCGATTGCTACCAAGAGGCAGAGCCAGTCAAGGTTTTGACCCATCTAGAAACCGAGGCATCATAACACGCCAACGTCGAAAGATAGATTTTTACTGACGTTTACAATGGTATGTATGGGGGGAGCGAGCGCTGTGCAGAGTTGCTCACAAGCACCTTCAAGTATACGTATTGCCTTGCGAAGCTCCAAAGATTCGCACATATCAAGAGGATGCGAGGCTGTCGACGATAAGATGGGGGCATCAAGACCATGCTTTTCATACTGAGCTAATGCATCGTGAGCAGAGGAGTTGACGAGTCGAAGGAGTGATTCAATATAGGTTCTGCCTGCCATCGAAGTACTTGTGAAATATGGTCAGAACAACTTAGCAATTTATAATCGAACCATAGCATCGATCCCGGCAAGGAGCGGACAGATATAGATCTGCGAGTCAGATGGATACTGTTGAAAATTTATCCTGAGGCGGTGTATGAGATAAGTCCATAAGTATAGAAGGCCGAATCTTGTACCCAAGATGGAAAACCGACCTAGATTAGTTCTGAATACTTCTACTACCAGAGTTAGGATTCGACGTCGTGCTCAAAGAAACATTCTTCTACCCTGGATCCTATTTGAATCATATCAGACTCCTAGTTATATGTCGCAACTTCGCAGGGCGACTTATGGTTTGAAGGCTGACATGTCCGTTCTATATTCCACTTTGTTCCATCAGACTTTGATGGATGCAACTTTGATGGTTGGAATCTGTCAGGGCTTCCATAATCATGAACCACGCGTACCGAAGTTCCAGAAGAACAATCAAGTGAGGAGTGCCTGGATGGCACGAGGAATTTTTGGAGGTGTGTTGGATGCATGAACACGAATAGCATCATTGAGAAAGAATGCTGGTAAAATGAGTGCATCAGGAGGGTTAATAATGGAAGACTGCATCTTGAATGCATAACGCAAGTATGTGACCTCAAGCAGGGCATTGAATACATCTTCTTCAAGCTAATTTTCATTGAGGAGACGAGACAACCAAGCTGATATAGCAGAAACTCTGCAATGGCAAAACCTTGAATTTTTGAGGTGAACGGCATATCAACAAAAGATTGGATAGCAGGTGTACTAAATGACTGCAAATGTTTGAGAAGGCTAGGATAAGCTTGTACGGCATATTGATTATTTGTTGCATTTTGAATAAGATAAATCTGCGAGAGAATGAACCATGACTCTATATCTATTGATTCTTTAACACACCTTTGATAAATGATAGAATTTCTCATAGACAGTCCCTAGATGTTTGAATGTGATATATACAGAATGCTTTCCATCCATGTTATATGCATCTTCCATGCAAGTAGTAACTCAATGTAAATCTTTGATACTTGGGAGAACTTCTCATGGCTGAATAACAATAGCATTGCACTGCCTGGGATGTTGGAGCTGATCCTGGAGCTAATGACAGAGCCTACTAGAAGGATAACTGGATGTACTTCAAGAAGATCAAAAGTCTGAGATATTTTTTGGAGGTGGAAGAATTGCTCAGAGTATGCAAGGTGAGGTGCTGGAGTTGTAAAGACATGAAAACTGGTAGACTGAATGTCTTCCATAGGAGACAAAAGTACATGGAGATCATCTGGTGTAGAAATTTTCAAGAAGAGTCATGGAATAGTCTGGTGCAAAAAGTTCATGAATGGTCAAAACCATATCAAGCTTGAAAATTGTGTCATATTAAGATTACTGATTGTAGATATTTAAGTAAAAACTTGAGAGAGAAACCAGTTAGCTTGGAGAAAGAGTAGAAAAATTGACTAACTCACAAGCTACAAAAGAGTATTCTCAAGAGAAAGAAACACACTTTGACTATAATTGATGAACATTCATGCCTGTTTTTTCCAATGCTCAAAATATAACAGACACAAACTCAGAAACCCATGTCAACTCTGTAATTGGAAGGTTCCTGGAGGAACCCTGGTCATCTCTGAGAAAGAGGGTTTCCAAATAGTTCAACCCGTTTCAGCTGCTACTGCTCAGCTAGATGATGCACTTCAACAACTCAAACCAAGTCTCTCGTGATTGCAATTGCCTTTGACAAGAACATGAGCTGCACCTGCAAGAAGCACTAGAAGGACAATGAGTGTCTGAAGAATCCCAGTGCAATCTGCAGCAGGAGTTGGAGCACATTCAAGCATGTTTTTACATTGTTTTGCTAAAAAAAAATATTGTGCCCTGCATCTGGTGTGGTCAGCTTCTTATCAGAATTTAGTTCCCTGCCCAGGGTATGCCCTTTGTAGTAAGTAGTATCAAAGAAAAAGAACAGGTACCATGAGATGAATCAACTTTGGCAGGGTGGTTCAATGCTCTTATTTCATGGTTTCATCAGCACAACTTTTTTTTGGGGAGAGGGGTAGCAATTACAGCAAAGAGGCCAGCACTCTGGGTGCCTCCTCTTCACCTGCATAGCTGCACACCTGGGGTTATAACCAGGTTCCTTTTTGGGCAGCAGTAGTTTTCCCACCAGGAAATGCCTTTATGCACATGTGTGGGACTACAGGCCTAATTACCATTTATCCTACTCCAGTTCTTGAATCAGGCCTACTACCCACTAAAACCCTGCTACAAGTTACTTCCAGTGACTTCTGCCATATTGATGTGTCTATGACTCCTGTCCCCTCCCATGTATCCATTATGTGTAGTATTGGAATGGATTTTTACCCAACTTTCTATTGGTGAGTTTGAGGTCAACTTCTGCTCTGTTCTTGATCATGGCACCCCATCTGTTTACAATTTCTACCATACTATGAGGGGAATAATTATTCCTGATCACTCTTTCACATTGTAAGGCCCATATCAAACGGGTCTGCTTCAGTTACTACTATTCTGTACAGGTATGTTAGGCCATGTGATGGGTAGCCATCTTCATCCTGTATAATTATGAGTGCACTTCCTAGGATTGATCCTAAGCTTTGTTCAGGGAAATCAATGGTTGTCTTTTTTTCTCCACATATCTTTGACTGCTTCCCACACTAATTTTTGACCAGGGCAACTGCATTCCGTTAAAATGTGGTTTATTGAGTCTGTTTCTCCATCATGCTTACACCATTGTTGCTCTTTGAGTTCTGGTTTCATATTTGCTTTGTCCCAGTATGATCCTACCTTGTAAGCATTGTGTGCACATTTCCATAGAAATATTTTCAACAGTTTTGAAAATCCTTTACTCCGAAAGCTCCTCCACACTTGCTTTATGTTGGGTGATTTCCTATTAAATTTTTTAACACAATTTATTATGTTCTTCATCATTCTCTCTGTTTGTGGTCTTACAGGCACTTCTTTTGATCTCATTATAGTCTTATATGCTATCGCTTGGGTCATCTTTGATAGTTTGGCCTCAGTGAGATGTAGCTCAGTGGGGATCGGAGGTAACACCATGCGTCGATCCTTTTCTAAGGCTTCTTTTGCCAGAGCTCTAACATTTTTCTCAGAGCTGAGACTTGGGTGTCAGCCAGGTATCAAAGACGCACAACTTGAACTTGACCGACACCTGACACCCATTGAATGAACTGTCAATCAACCTGACGTTGTTGGTGCCTTAATAAGGTCTTCGGTCTTCTATGTGGACTACTTAGGTGCTTAATATCGCATGGACCTTTTTGATAAAGTTCTGCTAAGCGGAAGGGTATATCTCACGCGGTATGAAACGATTGTAGCTGGCATGTAAAAATAGTGCGTCTTGAGCTTTCTACCGATGCTTTTCGTGTCCCTCTGTCCCTCTAACAATTGATGGTCGTAGTTGCTTATCTATTAATAGTAAATCAGACAGGAAAAAAACACTCTTAACTAATTGATGATCGCCATCTGAAACAACCTTGGGGAATTCTGATATTAAGGCAAATTCTCAAGCTTTCAAGCTTCGTGCCCAATCGGTCAAGCCGTGTTTACTCCGGCCTACATCGGCCATAAACTTTCTTCCAGCGTCCATACGACTGGTGGCAGTTGCTGATACTGCCGCTGACATGCGCTTGGCGACAACGCGTCACTGAAACAACTATAAAATCTCTTCCCTAAGTGAGCTTCTGTCCTCACTGCCAATGTCCTCCCCCATAGAAAGCTTCCCCAGGATCGATCTTTCAAAGACATTTTCACCGATTTATTGGGGTATGAGCATGACGCTGCGTCGCCTCAAACTGGTATTCATGCTTTGATCTAGGATTTGTCATTTCCTTGCTGTACGCTCTCACCTACTTTGTGGCAATGGCACAATCAAACAGAGGATGTCGCAGACTTGGGGGAGCTTCCATTGTCCAAGCCTACATCTATTTCCTAACTGCAAGGCGAGATAGATATAGGGAGTGGGTCACGGTAAGCTTTAGCCTTGTTAGATACATGAAGGTCCTATTTAATTCTTTTCAGGCCCTTTGTATGCTGTATATAATTCTCGCTACAGCTATGTCTCGAAAAGGACTGAGGTCCTCCTTGTAGACTTCTGGATCTGACTTCCTCTGCCCTCGTAGCTCAATCTGTATACTATTACCTCGTAAGTGATACAATCTTATTCCAAGAAATCCCTCGATAAAAGCATGATAATTACAGATTCCTCACTTTGGCTCCACGCTTCCCCTCAACTCTGTCACCTTGTGTGTTGGCTATGTTTCCGTCTCGAATTCCAATCTGATTCCCAAGTCGACTGTAGGGAGCTTTCAGCTGAATGTCTTATTTCCACAATCATCACATTCATGTGAGTACCCTTCCAAATATCATGCTTTGAGTCATTTTTGACCCTCCAAGAGCTCTCAAATGTACTTCGTATATCAATTATATATTGGTATGCAACGAATCCTTGAATTTAGGACCTACGCAAATTGAATATTCGAAACAAAGTCCAGCGCTTCAGATCAAGATACTGGATAGTTTACATGTCCGTTGTATGTATAAAGCATCTTGGTCTGCTGCGGATATAACTTTTACTTCGATAGGCTGTCTGTGCGCTAATAGCATGTGGTATGTTGATTTTACCTCGTCTCTTAAATCGGTCATGGACTTAGTTTGTGATGTTTAGCTGGCGGAATAGGTTCTTATGCAGGCATAGTTCATCCTGATCTTTGCTAACTAAGCATTATAGCATGTGTAGCAACCATGTATCTGTTTCGTCATGGAGTGCTTGCCAATAGGAACAAAATGTTTTCTGTAAGTGGTGTTCATGCACGTTTAACGAAAGATGTATGAAGGTGACCTTTCAAGATTTTCTTTGGCGTCGCTAAAGGTTTTGGGTCCATGACGGACCTAATTGCAACGATTGCAATGTGCACGTATCTTACTTCCTCTATGACTGATGATTTTGGGTTTGTTCCTCCGTCTGCCTTCTAAGTATTCTTCTCAATTAATCCTTCAATACAGGACGAACTCTTTTATCAAAAGAATCGTAGTATTTGTTATTCATCGTGGAATTTTGGTGACTTTGATCCAGACCCTCCTGCTCGTGGCATTTTACGCTGCTCCTAATGATCTATATTGGTGAGCGTGACTCGACATTCCTTCGCCAGCTAATTCTTCTTGGGCACTCCGTTCCGTAGGTTTGCATTTCATGTAAACGTCACGAAGCTATATGCCAATACCTTCTGTAAGTCAAAACAAGTACGTTGTTATGTCTTCGATACTACAACCCATTTTTAGTCGCAATGTAAGCACTGTGATCCTTTCTGCAGCAGATCAAATAACTCTTCCTCGATTGGCTAAAATGCATTATAGGCTCAATGGACGGCAACGCTCCAAGGATCAGCGCAGACCTCCTCCGGTACACAGCTTCACTCTGACAGGGAACCACAGTACTCAGAAGGATGGTTCTGGAAACGACCGTTACTATGATGTCCGTATATTTGATTTGCAGGTGATCTTTAGTTTCCCTGTCATGCAAAAAGTATCGTTCCACATAAACTAATTCCCTCCCTTCCAGAACAGAAATGTCGCGAGCCAAAAGCCGACGACGGTCACAAAAACAGTTACAGTGGAGATAACAGATATCTAACATAAAGTTGTAGTATTTGTATTATGGGCATGAAGTGGAATATCCAAGAATCTTTTTCGTCGTTCTCATTGTGCGAATGAATATTCTTACCTCCGAACCTTGCGAATGGTCAATCCCAGTGAAAAGTCGGTCTGGGAGAACAAGGCAAACAAGTATCATCCAGTGATGTCGAAGCAAATCTCTCTAACTCTATCGTCTTTGACTTCCTCGCTAGTGAAAAACAATGAACCTTGTCTTATTTTGAATATGATTTTATTTATTTACAGAGCTAGAGATTGTACATTATTATATGAAGATGTGGGTGAGACCCTTTGCGGGTTACTCCGAACCCTCGCGACGACCAAGTTTTAACCGCCGGACAAATAATCTGCCCGAACAAGCGAGTTAGCCGCGATTCTCCACTCTTCTTAGGAGGTCACGACGCATCGCATGGATATCTTTCACGATACCCACTTCGAACACTAGCATGCCTCCTTAAGAGATATATATTGGTGAAATGTACTCACTCTGACTGCTTTGTCACTTCCTGAATGCAAGTGTGAGCCTCAAAACGGACTCATGCAAGGAAGGTATTGCCTGTAAGTAAGGTGCTAGGATCTGCTGGTGTTTAGATAGGTAGCCATAGAAAGTGTTGCTGGACCATCTGCCTATTGCTTTCATGGCCTCAAATGGGACCCCTCTCAACAAGTATTCCAGGGTGGCTCCAATTCAGATTCTGTGCCCTTGGAGCAGCTCCAAATTAGCCTCTTTGGTCACCTTGGATAGTACTCCTAGAAATTTCTTCTTGGTCAACAGTGTGGACCTTCCTTTCCTATCCCTATATGCAAATAGGGGGCCATTCTACAGAGGTTTGTTCACTCAGAGGTGGATTCTTAGCACTTTTTCAGGGTCTGAAGTATCTCCTTGAGTTGCCCAGGAGACTGTCTCTCTGTGTACTGCTGTCTTGGTTCTGGGCAAGAAGAATATAGTGGTTTGTAACTGCTTGATCTGTCAACTGAGAAATGTTGCTTGGTTTGACATGGATTTGTGGGTTGAATGAAGATAGCATTGGCACGGTGAACTGGCTGAGTCTGGCTGCTGAGTAGAAGCATGTCATTGTGCATGTGAACACGGCTGCATTCAGTGGGTCTGGTTGCTCTGTGTTTATTCCCAGGCTATTGTGCACAGCTTGTAGGAAAGCTGGGGTACACGGGCACCTTTTCTTCTTTTTGGAGGATGGGAGAGTGATTTTGTCAGCGGCTTTTAGAAGTGTTTGTACAAGTGTGCCATCAAAGTTCCACTTCACATTGTGAAGTAAATGCCAGGCCCTGACCCTGGCCAAGAAATTCTCAATAGCTGTTTTTGAGTATGATTCAGCTAATGCAGCTATCAATGCCTCCAGCACATCCTGCATCACAGGTGCCTGAGTGTTCTCTGGTACTTCCTGATAGTCACAGAACACATGAAACAGCAATAACCCTGTTCCATAAGTCTCTTTTGTAGACTCTGCCCAGGCTCTGCTCATGACTTTGAAGACTCTTGCTACGTCTCCTTCGGAGAGATTATGACAATTTGTTGTGGCTACATTCCTGTCTGTCAGGGGACTCCTCATTTCTTCCTTTTCTCACTCTTTATCTCTTCACTCTCCTTCCATTCATTCTCTTATTTCTTCTGACATTATTTCATTTCACTGTTTCTATTCTTTCAACACTATCTGTTAGTACTACTCTCAGCCCTTGAGATGCTCTGGTTCTTTAGCCACCATTCAGACAAGTGTGGGCCCACTCAGCACCGCTTCCAGACCGCTTATATAAGCCAGAGTTTGCCAGAGTTTGCCCCTTATTTGTACAAGTGTTTGTGTAGGCAATTTTCGAGTTTTTAAGGTTTTGTTGTACTGTACAGTTGTTTCCCATGCTTCAGAGGCCCCAGAAGCGTCCAACCTGGCATAGGGAATCCCTAGACTTGTTCTCTTTGGATCTCCCTCTGCCAGGTGAGTAGCTACCTTGATATTGTCAGTATATATTCTAATACACTTTGGATCTCCCTCTGTAAGGGCGACCTCTAGAGGCTGTGGCTCAGTCACACAGCTGGCAGAGGGAGATCCAAAGTGTATTAGAATATATACTGACAATATCAAGGTAGCTACTCACCTGGCAGAGGGAGATCCAAAGAGAACAAGTCTGGGGATTCCCTATGCCAGCTTCTGGGGCCTCTGAAGCATGGGAAACAACTGTACAGTACAACAAAACCTTAAAAACTCGAAAATTGACTAACCAAACAAGTGTGCAAACAAGGGAGGAAAACTCCGGACTTTAGAAGTCAGAAAGGCAAACTCCGGCTTATCTAAGCAGCCTGGAGCAGTGCTGAAGGGCCCACACTTGTCTGAGTGATAGCTAAAGAACCAGAGCACCTCAAAGGTTGAGAATAGTACTAACAGATAGTGTTGAAAAAGTAGTAACAGCAAAATGAGAGAATGATAGAAGAAATAAGGAAGTGAATGAAAGGAGAGTGAAGAAATAGAGAGTGAAAGAAGAAAGGAATGAGGAGTCCCCTGACACCCTCTGCCAGCTGTGTGACTGAGCCACAGCCTCTAGAGGTCGCCCTTACACTGTCATTCTTCTCTGGCACCCATAACCTCAGCCTTTCACATGCCATGACATGTGGTTTTAGTGGAGATGGCACTGGCTGCAGGCCTTTCTGATATGGCATTGGTCTGCATTTGGCTTTGACTGAGCTCACTTCTATCCTCAACTTTTGTTCAGAACTGCTTCCTCCAGAAGCCTGAGTAAGCCCACCACTCATCACTTTGGTGCTCACTGACTTTGTCTTCAGACAGTCATGTGGTCTTATTAACTCCCTCACTTTGCTTAGCATCAGGTCCTTGCTCTGGCTCACCCTTGGATTCAATATCTGAGAGTGATTTGTTGTAATTAACAATGAACTTACCAAATTGCTCTGAGATTGGGATGGCTGGTGTCACAACCAATTTCCCAACCCTGACCCCAGAACTCTGGAACACACCACTGACCAACAACTGTCACAACCAACTCCCCAGCCCCAACCCTGGAATCCCAGAACACACCCCTAACCAATGCCAATGCCCGCCCTGGGCCCCCAGACACGCCCCAATCCCCTCACATGTTTGCCACCAGTGCCTGATGCCCCACTCTTACCCCGGTCACCACCAGTGCCCAACGATCAACCTGGAAGATGCCACACCCATACCCAGCAATACATTGCACAGGCTCTGGACCTCACCCAGTCGACCTGGAGCTTACCCAGTACAAGTAAGTCAGTAGCCCATCTCATCAGTCTTGATATTGCTATACCTCCTGTCTCTATACTCTCTTGTCTGTCTTGTACCATCTATTCAACCTATTTTCTTATTCAGGGTAGGGCATCACAACGGTACGTGTCATATGTTGTACGGGAGCTCCCTTTGTGCCGTATCATATGTGTCCAGCAGAGTCCGCTACACTGGAGCAGAGCAGTCCCCACAGTGCCGTAGAATACAGAGCCATGGATGTGTCACAATGTGCTGTATGACACGGTCCAGTGGATCGATAAAAGGCGGGCACACACATGCGCACGCAGGCCCGGTGGATGCCAGCGGACACTAGCAGACGTCAATGTGCGTCAGCGGCTGCTGGCGGGCATCAGCACACGAGTGAAAACCTCCTCCATTGGCGGACTTCATGGCATGAATAAACCCTCGTTGAGGTTCCCCACTTCCCTCCCCTCTCCATTCCTCCCCGCAATAACTCGAGGCTGCACATCTCCCCTTCCATTCTTTTCCCACCCCCAATGCTAGCGTACGTCCACGAAAGGGCCCTGCAAATCTACGCAGGCCTACGCAAGCCACCAGCAGACATCCACGCAGACGTACATTGATGGACTCAAACCTACGTGGGCCCACGCAGGCCTGCGCAGGGCACCAGCGGACATCCACAGAGTCTGGTTGGACCAAGGAAAAAGGTAACTTCATCTTGCCTGCCATATGCCTGTGGGTGGGAATCGAACCCCCGGCCTTGGGAAAGCCTCCAGCAACGGAACACACATTTAACTGTTGCACCACAGGTCCGTTACTAACAGATAGATTCAAAGGTCAGATAACACAATGAACAGACGCCCACCTACGTTTCCGCAGGTTCCCGTATGGATTTTTTGAGGTGGAAGGGGGGTGGCATACCTCCCAAAAGAGTTTTCGTGGCTTGAAAGGGGCGTTGGCATCAGCAGCCATCAGCTGGCCATCAGCTGGCATCCGTCGGAGTTCGTTGGCAGCCGTCGTGACCTGCTGGCATCCATTGGCATCCATTGTGCATCTGTCAGCATCCGCCAGATATCCGCTGGTATCTGTCGGCATCCACGGGAATCCATTGGCAACCCCTGGCATTGTCCAGCATTGTCTGGCATTGTCCGGCATCAGGGCGAGAGAGAAGGAAACAGGGTGCGTGGGTGTCCGCCGCATGGGGTGGCATCTCGGAGAGCGTGGGGGGTGGCAGAAGAGGGATGGGGGTGGGGAGAAAGAGGGGGAAGGGGGAAGGGGAGGAGCGTTCTCGGAGAGCGTGGGGGGTGGCAGAAGAGGGATGGGGGTGGGGAGAAAGAGGGGGAAGGGGGAAGGGGAGGAGTGTGGGTGTCCGCTGGTACCCCAGCGGACGTCAGGTCAGGGGGAAGGAGGGAAGCGGGGTGCATGTGGTGGATGGGAGTGGCGTGTGAGGTAGTGTGGGGAGTGGAGAGGATGGCACTGGGGAGAAAGAGGGGGAAGGGCAGAAGAGGGTGCGTGAGTGTCCGCTGTCCGCTGGCATGCCAGCGGACGGTAGCGGACGGTAGCTGACGTCGGCATGTGAGCCAGCTGACATCAGCGGTGCAACCAGTCCCAGTGGTTCAGTGGAATATTTGTTTATTGATATTCAATATTGTGTACAGCGGTGGGTTCTACTCCCCCTACTCCACCTTAACGGGGACTAATGGTGTGTTTTTATATAGGTGCATTTTTGCTCTACATATACATCATACTGACCTGTAGTATGCACCTGTGGTAGTGGATCTGACCAAAACTCTAGCAATTACTGAAGCGGGATAGGATGGAGGAGTTGACACATGAGATCATTCCAGTGCTCATGACAAGTGACGATACACCAGGGCTGACTACTTTTTTTACAAAGATCAGCACAAAGGTAGTCAGCCACAGTGCATCATCAACTTGTCATGAGCACTGGAATGAACACACGCGTGAACTCGTCCATCTTATGCCACTGCAGAAATCTCTGGAGTTTTCAATGGATCAAATTCATGATGCTAGCGGATGTCAGCGGCCTGCTGCTATTATATAATGTGAACTAGTGGGAGTCGAACCCACCTCTTGTGCACAATATGAAATATCAATTGATGAATATTCCATTGTACCACAGGTGCTTACTACAAGTCAGGATGGTGTTCATGTAGTGCACAAATGGACCCATACAGAATTTGAACGGATAGAGATTTTACTGCAACTGGTGCATCTGTATTGAATTGACAATATTAGACTGATATTTATTTACACCATAGAAGTATACAGGAAAGAGGAAAACCATGGTTTGTAGCGGAATATTAGACTGATATTGATTTACACCATAGCATTATACATGAAGCGTCTGTGGTGTAGTGGAATATTTCCCACGAGCTACGATTCGTGCCTTCGGCACGAATTTCGTAGCTCGTTGGGGGCTTCGCCCCCAAACCCCCCCCAACTAAG
>JAMWFC010000073.1:409114-471095 GCA_027475525.1 Macrolepiota albuminosa
TTACAGCAACTGCTCGACGAAGTCCACGCGTCCCCCTCCCCTCGGCCCCTCAACGACCCCGCGGACCCAGGTCGCTCAATTCACATTCGACGGGAACCCCCGGAACCGGCCCCAACAGTCCCGGCAGCCCCCACGGTCCCCACTCTGGAGCAACAACAACGGGAAGAACGGCAGAACGCCTCAGCCATACTACGATCCCTCAACCTGACTGGAGGCCTTTTCGACCAACCCGCTGCCCGCACGGTAGGCTTGTCAACTCGTCGCAGGGCTAACTCCGTTCCTAGTATCTTCGAGACCTGGGGGCAGCCCCAGAGACCCCTAGAACCCCTCCCACGAATGGACAACGCCCGACCTCCGCCCCCGACAAACCCTGGTAGAGCCCGGGTGGACACCCCTAGTACGGACGATACACTATGCTACATTGACGAGCTCACGCGCGACAACAACGAACAACGTCCCACGCCCGCGCCCGCCCCGGCACCAGCACCACCCCCCACGTCCGCCCCGGCCCTCCCAGAACGCAACTTCCGCCGCGATCGCCCGCGCCCGCCCCGGCACCAGCACCACCCCCCACGTCCGCCCCGGCCCTCCCAGAACGCAACTTCCGCCGCGATCCACCACCCCACTTCGACCTACGGAACCCCCCGCGACCCCCGATGCAAGCCCGACCCTCCCGGATTGAACGTCCCCCGCGCAACCCGGCACCCGACCCAGCACCTAACCCCCCTCCGCCCGACCCGACACCGCCGAACCCTCCCCGACCGCCTCCGCCACCCCCAGCTGAACCTCGAGGACGACCCCCAGGCCCTCCACCCCCGCCACTCCCTGCGTGGAGACCCGGGCCCCCTCCTGGCAGGAACGAACCCCCTTGGGACAACGGACCTCCCGGGCGTGGACCCCCAGGTGAGCCACCTGGAGGAGGACCTCCCGGCGGGTGGGGCCCCGCCCTTGGTGCTTTTCCTCCTCAAGGAGGGGGGGGTAATCACTATTACTACTATTACAATGCTGGCCCCCCTCCCCGCAACGCTGCTGGACCGGACGACGCTCGCGATGCCCTCGCCTACGAAGGACGTCTAGACATTCAGAAACCTGATGCGTTCACGGGCCGGGATCCCCGGAAATGGCGTACCTTCCTCACCCAGTGTCTTAACACGTTTCAGGCAAAGCCGCTCACGTTTCAGGTTGACAGCTCCCGGGTGGCCTTTGCCGCCTCGTACCTCCAAGGGATCGCCTTCGATCACTACACGGCCCTCATCCAGTTCGACCCCAACAACTCGGCACTCGCTCGCTGGCAAGCCTTCGTCGACGAGTTCTCCGGGAAATTTGGAATCTACGACACCGTGGCCGAGGCCGAGGACAACCTCTTCAACCTCTGGATGCGCTCGGAAGAACGCTTTACCACCTTTATCGTACGTTTTGAGAAGGAAGCTTACGAGACAGGCTGGAACTACAGCGCCCTCCGGTACGCCCTCTGCCGCGCCCTGCCTCAACGCATCAAGGACGTCCTCCGACTCGCCCTGAAACAACCCTCCTACGACGGATACAAGGCCCTCGTCATGCAGATCGACCAACGCTACTGGGAAGACCGCAGCGAGTATTCGAATTCCCGACCCCCCTGGAACCCTAGAGGAGGACCCCCTTGGCCCTCCGGCGAAGCCCTCAACCCCCAAGGTCGAAACCCCGGTCCCCCCGCGTTCCCTGGCGGCCGACCCCCGGTGAGTCGCGGCCCGCCCAATGCTAACCCCGGCAGCGGCACCCGCCCCCAGGCCCAGCTCAACGCCGCCGTGGCCGCCCAAGACCCGGGCGACGCGCCAAGCCCCGAGGAACCCCCGGGAGACCCCGAAGACTTCGACTTCGACGACGAACGGGACGAGGAGGCCCTCCGAGCCAACCGGCTTCAAAAGAAGGGACGACCCTGGATTGAGGTCCCGACGGATGTGCAGGAACGACGGAGAAGGGAGGGTGTCTGCATACTCTGTGGTGAGAAAGATCATTTCATCTCCGAGTGCCCCAAACGACAGGTCATGGGACGTGCCACCTGGACCTTCGAAGGGGAGGACGCCACCTACGAGTATTCGGAAAACGACCCAGCGATTTAGACCCGGAAGACGCCCTAAATCGCGGAATCGACCCCGACGTCTTCTCCGCCCCGGTCTCACATCTTCGCTCTACGACACTCGTACAGGACACCCTCACGGCTTATCTACCCTCCCACTCTTCGCACTCCCTCCTCCTCAAAACCTGCCTCACCCCCTCCGGAACCCCCCTCAGCACCCTCGTCGACAGCGGCGCCACCGACAACTTCATCGACGAAGCATGGTCTACCCTCGCCCCGGAACCCGCCCAGCAACTCCCGGTCCCGGTACGGCTCTGCCTCTTCGACGGAGATGCCTCTACGGCAGGGGACATCACTCATTTTGTGCGTATGCCCGTTACCTTCGCCAACGGACAGACTCACACCCTCCAGATGTTGATAACCAAACTCCACCCTTCTGCACCCCTGGTCCTAGGGCTCCCGTGGCTCCGAGACACTAACCCCCGCATCGATTGGCGACACCTCACCCTTCGCCTGACCCGGGACCCGACCCCCGACGACCAGCAACTCCCCTTCGACATCCCCCACTCCTCAGATCCGACCCCGAAGGACCCCCCGGACGAGCCCTCACCACCCCCCGGACTCCAATCCCGCTCGTCCCGAGCTTTCGTCATCAATGCCAGGCTGGATGGCACCCCGGGACCGATATCGGCCCTTATCGACAGCGGAGCCACCGGGGTTTTCATCAGCGACGCTCTTGACCTCCCCCACGACTCCCTCGACCAGCCCCTCCGCCTGCAACGCCTCGATGGCACCCCCTCCTCCTCCGGCCCCATCCAAAGGTCTCACTCGGGACACGTGACCCTGGACAACAACTACGAGTTCACTTCTGACTTCCTGGTCACGCGACTTCACGAATCGACCCCAATGGTGCTGGGACTGCCCTGGCTGCGCGACACGAACCCCGACATCGATTGGAGGATGCTCACCATGACCTTCCCGGGACCCGAAGACCACTCCTCGACCGCCGTGCACCTCCGGGCCCTAGGGAACGACCCGACGCCCGACACCCCTGGGACGATTGACGCGCCCCCAACGCATGCACCTCCCACGCCCATCCGAGACCGCAAGGCCCCTGATCGACCCCCAAACATTCCTCGGAACAAGTACAAAGGGCCGAACTACCCCTGCCGGTCTCAGACACGCGTTGCACCCGCTCCGGCCGATGCTTCCGCAACTCCGATCGACCCGAGCGCACTCGACATCAGGATCATTGGGGCCGCCCCCTTCGCCCGCCTCATGAGGGATGGAACTCCCACGTTTCAGCTGCACACCTCGCCTTCTCTCCCAGAAGAACACCTACAAGGGGACGCTATTCCCCCGGAACCGAAAACCGAGGAGCAGATCCTCTGAGAAGTAGTTCCCCCAGAGTATCACGAGTTCGCTGACGTATTCTCCGAAGGAGACGCCAAGGAGATCCCCCCTCACCGCCCCTATGATCACACCATCGACCTCGAGGAAGGAGCCACCCCCCCTTTCGGCAAGGTCTACAACATGTCGGAGGTCGAACTCCGGGCTCTCAAGGACTACCTCGACGAAATGCTCGGTAAGGGATTCATCCGACCCTCCGCCTCCACCGCCGGAGCCCCGGTTCTATTCGCCAAGAAGAAGGACAGCTCGCTCCGACTCTGTGTCGACTACCGGGGACTCAACAAGATCACCAAGAAGAACCGCTACCCGCTCCCGCTCATCGGCGATCTGGTCGATCAACTCCGCAGTGCCAAGGTCTACACGAAAATCGACCTCCGCTCCGGTTACAACAACGTCCGTATCGCCCCAGGACACGAGTGGAAAACCGCGTTCCGCACGCGGTATGGTCTGTTTGAGTACCTTGTGATGCCTTTCGGAATGACTAACTCCCCCGCCACGTTCCAATACTTCATGAACGACATCTTCCATGACATGAGCGACGTCTTCGTGATCGTCTACCTGGACGACATCCTCATCTATTCCGACTCGAAGGAGGATCACCAGAAGCACGTCCGGCAAGTCCTCGAACGCCTCCGGGAGCACAATCTCCACGCCAAGCCCGAAAAGTGTTCGTTCCACACGGAAGAGGTCGAGTATCTTGGCGTCATCGTATCCCCGAACGGCGTCCGCATGGATCCCCACAAGGTCGAGGCCATCGTCAACTGGCCGCAACCCCGGAACGTGAAGGAAGTACAGTCCTTCCTGGGTTTCGCTAACTTCTACCGGAGGTTTATAGACAACTACTCCGGGATCACGAAACCCCTCAACCGGCTCACACGTAAGGACATCGCCTGGAACTGGGACAGTAAGTGCCAGAGCGTCTTTGACTTGCTCAAGGAGGCTTTCACAGTCGCCCCGGTACTCCGGCACTACGACCCGGCCCTCCCGATCATCCTGGAATGTGACGCATCCGACTACGCCATCGCCGGGATCCTCTCACAGATGGAGCCTGACGGTGGGGAGCCCCGGCCAGTCGCCTTCTACACCCGGTCCATGATCAACGCCGAGCTCAACTACGACATCTACAACAAGGAGCTCCTCGCCATCGTCGAAGCCTTCAAGCAGTGGCGAGCCTACCTCGAGGGAGCCCGACACCGGATTCAGGTCTACTCGGATCACAACAACCTGCAGTACTTCACCACAACCAAACAGCTTAGTCGACGACAGGCCTGATGGTCCGAGATCCTCTCGGAATACGACTTCACGATCCAGTACCGCCCAGGACGACTTGGCGCCAAGCCCGATGCCCTCACCCGTCGACCGGACGTCTACCCCAAGAAGTCATTCGAGGCGGAACGCAATGCGTTCAATCATCGCGTGGTGATCCCTCCCGAACACCTGAATGCCGTACTGATCTTAAACGACGAAGGAACCCTGAACCAGATCCGCCGCGCTCCCCGGGACAAGTACTTCACCGATCACGACCCCCGAAACCCTTCCGACGGAACCGACCGGGACCCCGCCTTCTCCTTGTCCCCCGACGAGAAACTCCTCCTCCGGGACGGCCGCATCTACGTCCCGGATCACGCCCGACTTTGCTACGACGTCCTCCGCCAGACGAGAAACTCCTCCTCCGGGACGGCCGCATCTACGTCCCGGATCACGCCCGACTTTGCTACGACGTCCTCCGCCAGCACCATGACCACAAGCTCCGGGGACACCCTGGAATACGTAAGACCCTCCAGCTCATCTCCCGGACTTACTTTTGGCCAGGGTTGAAGAAGGACGTGACCCGTTACATTCGATCATGCGAGCCCTGCCTCCGGGCCAAGGTCCCCCGACACCGACCGTACGGACTCCTGAAACCCCTGCCGGTCGGACGACGCCCCTGGTCCTCAATATCCCTGGACCACATCGTCGAGCTCCCGGAATCTGAAGGGTTCGATGCCATTCTCGTCGTTGTGTGCAGGCTAACCAAACAGGGCATCTTCCTACCCTGCCACACCACGGATACCGCCCCGGACTTCGCCCGGCTGTTCCTCGAGCACGTCTTCGCCAAGCATGGTCTCCCAGACGACATCATCTCCGACCGGGGCCCCCTCTTCGTGTCCAAGTTTTGGACTTCCCTGTGTAAGGCACTTGAAGTAAAGACTAACCTCTCTACCGCCTACCACCCCGAAACCGACGGTCAAACCGAAAGGGTCAACCAGTCCCTTGAGCAGTACCTCCGGCTGTACGTCAACTACTTGCAGGACGACTGGCGCGCCGAGCTCCCCCTGGCCGAGTTCACGTACAACAACACGCCGCACTCTGCCACCGGGGTATCGCCCTTCTTTGCCAACAAGGGATACCACCCTCAACTGACACTCTCGCTCTGGGACATCCCGTCGCACGCCGCCCACGAGGTCGCCCGGGATCTCCAGTCTCTTCACGAATTCCTCCGGGAAGAAATCGACACCGCGAACCAGGCCTATGCGAAACACGCCGACCGGAAACGGGAAGACACCCCCGACTGGACCCCCGGGACAAAGGTATGGTTAGATCGACGCCACCTCCGCACCCGCCGGCCCTCCCCAAAACTTGATCACAAGCGCCTCGGCCCGTTCAAGATTCTGAAGAAGGTCTCATCCCACGCCTACAAGATCGAGCTCCCCCCGGGACTTAAGGGGCTGCACCCGGTATTCCACGTCCGCCTCCTGGAACGACACCCCCCGGATCCCTTCCCCGAACGGCGACCCGAACCCCCTCCCCTGGTCGAGGTCGAGGACGAGTACCACTACGAGGTCGAAGACATCCTCGACTCCCGGAACATTCGTGGACGACCCCACTTCCTCGTACGGTGGAAGGGATACGGCCCGGAAGACGACACTTGGGAACCATGCCGAAACCTCGAAGGCACCCTCGACAAACTCCGGGACTTCCAACAGCGGCGCCTGGGAAACGACCCTCCCGGGCGCAGGACTCACAGACGGCAGTAGTGGGTGTAACCCCCGCCTCTGGACCCATCAGGGATTCAACTCCCGCGTATACTTTCTGTTTTTTCCTTTCTAGATCTGAATACCTTCTAGTTTTCCCTTTTTACAGTAGCGCCCCGGATTATGGGCAAGGTACTCTTCCCAGCTACCCCGCCACTTTACTTACACCACTATTACTATTTACAGTAGCGCCCCGGATTATGGGCAAGGTACTCTTCCCAGCTACCCCGCCACTTTACTTACACCACTATTACTATGAGAAACCAAGTATGTACATTTTCTACAGTACATTATTATACAGGTTAGCGAAACGGGCATACGAAGACAAAAAACAACAAAAAAAAAAAAAAAAACGCCACCCCTAACGCTGGGGCCCCAGAGCGTGACTCCCCTCGCCCTCCCTCCCCCTCGGCCACCCCCGGAAATCCTCCCCCACCCCCTCTGGACCATGCTCCCGCCACACTTCCTCGGCCAGGAGCTCCCAAGACGGGAGGGGCTCACCCTCGTCCAACACTCGCTCGAACCAGGACCCGGGGGCAGGTATGTTCCTCCGCCGGTGGGCGACCACTAATCGCCCCAAGAGGTCAAGCCCGCGCTCCACCCCGGGGGTCGTCACCTCCGGGCTCTGCCCCTCCTGTAGCGAGGCCAGCGCCGCGGCAGCCCCATCCAGGAGCAGGCGATGCTCCCGGGCCCAGCCTGGAGACGTTAGCAGACGAAGCAAGTCGGAGACAGGGGACTCACTAAGAGATGCCATGCGCGCGACCACCACGTCACAGCGCAGAGCCTCCACCACCTCCTGTCCCAAGGGGGCCCTCTCCGGGATCCCCACTCCCTGCTCCAACCTCACCCGCAACGCCTCCAACTCTGCCTCCACCTCCCCCCGAGCGGTTTGGGCCTCCTCCAGCTGTCGACGCTCCTCCCGGCCCACCTCCAACTCCCTCTGCACGGCGGCCTCCTCGGACTTCCCCGGTCGCTCCAGCAGGACCCCCACGTCCGCCCCCAGGGGCCGCCCCGACAGAGGCGAAAACACCGCTGGGGAGAGGCATGGCGGGGAAACCGGGGGCGGGGTCTCGGTGGGCAGACGCGCCCTCTTCAACGGCCCTGGGGAAGGGGTTGGCGACGCCCGCCGCTTCCCCTTGTCAGGGCGCCCCCCGCGCCCCTCGCGGCCCCCCCCGGCCCGGGTCACTCGGCGCGTGATGAGGACCACGGGCCGGCCCCGGCCCCCCACCCGAATGGCACCCCCGCTCCCCGACTCCCCTGGACCCGCCGCAGCCACCTCCCCCACCGGCTCCATCGCCTCCCCCGCCGGCTCCGCGACCCCCATCCTCCGGGTGACCCCCCCCAGCGGCCACCCCTGCTCCCAGGAGACGCAACGCGCCCTCCACAGCGCCGACACAGAACATCGCTCGTGGTTGAGGCGGCATGCCTCACACACGGACGTGTCCCGGCAGAACGAGGGGCCCGGGACCTCGAACAGGCAGGGGACCATTCGTCGAGCGCAGTGGAGGCACTGCGCCAAAGTCAGCAACGAGACCCGAGGTAAGGAAGCACTCACCGGTCCATTATTCACGCACCAGGCGTGGGTGGGTAGACCCCGGGGCCTCTCCAGGGCCTCCCCAAACAACTCCTGCGTCGCGTCCGCCCACGCAACGCGCTGACCCTCCGGGACTTCGGATACGGCCCCCACCGGCATCCCAGAACGACGGAAGCGGGGGGCAGGTAGCCTGGGGCGGGGAGGGGGTTGAGGGCGGGGAGGGCGGACTGTCATCCGCGCAAAGGTAGGCGCGGGACGACTCGGGCGGGCCTCCGGGACGACGCTGGGACCCGCATCGGGAGCAGGCTCCGGGTGCCGGCTGGGACCCGCGATAGGATTGCTGTGTTGTTCTGAAATAGGAAGGTCAGTGGGATAGGCGGACGACGCGGGAAGACACTCACGCTGCTGGGCGAGCTCCGCCACGTGCTCCCGGTCAAGACGAGCCCGGTAACGTGCGCCCCAGGCTTCCCACGCCATGAGGGGTGCGACCTCGTTCATTTGCGGGGGTGTCGGGGAATGCGTTGGCGTACGCGACATGGTTGAACTTGACGGTAAATTTTTTTTTCGATATGTGGCAGGTCAGGTGCCAGATCTCACGGTTGACCCCCAGTCCGAACCGCCGGCTACGCACGCCTTGGAGGGTCTCGGCGCTGAGGGGGGGTGATGTCACGACCCCTCCCCTCCGGGCCCACCCCAGGACACCCCCGGAACACCCTCCAGGACCCTCCCTCCGACCCCACAGGACACGCCCCGCCATCACGACCGCCGACACCGCCATCACGCGCATCAAGGACCGCCATCAGCCGTCACCAGCCCCGATCAACGATCAGATCACGCGACTCGTGCCGGCCATCACGCATCACGCATCATGGCTCCATCCGCGCCAATTGATCGCGCGCCCCACATGCGCGATCCCGGTATACAGCCCCTGCCGCTACTCAATGACCCCCGGGACCCATCCCAGACATTCCGGAACCACGAGACCCGGCCCCGTAGTACTTATAGTGTAGCTCCCTGTTGTATTCGGTAGTCTTGATATTACATACTTTGCATAACTGTTACTTTGGATATTGCGTGCCCCTTGATTGACTGGTACGCCTTGTTTGGTACGCTTCGACTGGCACGCCTTAGTATTCGCGTGCTCTAAGCTTTGGTACGCACTTTGCGACTCTTAATTTACTAACTTGGTCTCGTCTTAGAACCTCCGGTTCACGACTCGACCCCCTCTAACTCTCAGCCACCCCCAACCCAAAACTCCCGGACTCTAGTCCCCTCTCCCGGGATTACCCCTGTCCTCGTCTTGAACCCCGGAGTCCTAGCCCCGGAGTTCCAGACACCCGAGTATTTGTAGATCAAGTCCGCATCGTAAGGGCGTTGCTTTCCCGGAAGGCCCCCGACTCAGCGGAACCTGACACCATGAGCGAATTTATATTAAACGGGGCAGGACGCATCATATTAATTGGCGGAGGGATGGAGGGATGAAGTAATCCAGGTTGCCGTCAGTGTGGGCAAAAGCGGCCAATAGATATCCGTCGCGTAGGTACGGTTTTCTTCTTGAACAACTATCTTTTCATGAAGGTCAGCAATTCCTATAGACATGATTTTACACAGTCCGTCAAAGCATGTATATTCGTTCTCACTCACAGTACCTTCTCCCTTCCCACGCACCTTGGAACGCTCGACGCTTACTAGTCCTATATTCCAAAGATGAACGGCCCTATTCTGCTCCTCTTTCACTTTCTGATGAATCAGAAGCGTCGAGTGTTCCGCCTGTCTTCCTGGTTCAAATCGGCGATTTCTTCTTAACCGCGTTTACTTCTCCGAATTACCTGATCTGGATAGTGAGTTCCCGCCTTCGTCATTGCCTTCCGGGGTATCCCGTTGGTGGAATCATTGAAAGAAACAGCCTGTCAATAAATCAAAACATTCTTCTACTCAAATGAATGGCTCTACAATCACCATATCTGACATCGAGAAAGGACAAAACCGACATACACGATTGCCACCAGTGAGGTGAAGGATGTGCCAATTTTCAAAAGAAAAATTGTTGAATGACTTTTTTTGTGGGAAATTAATACATCAGAAATAGAGAACGCTCGTATCTTACAAAGCAAAGCCACGTGAACAGGCGAAAAGCACTTTTCCGATGCGCCATTATGTAAGTGATCGCGCTAAACGATGGATCCCATCCTGTAATCTGGGTGCGAACAGGGTAAGACTTGAATCCTAAGAGTAACGTCAGAGGATTTGACCTCGATTCGTACCTTTTTTATGTGCCCAGCCTTCGACAGTATCCCCTTTACTCCAAAACTGAACCTCCAGCAGCTCTCGCCAGTCTACAAGATCCCAAAATTATGGGAGGGACAAGGCTAAATTCGCCTTGATTTTGGGTTTGTTGAAACAAAGTCTCGACTCTGCCCTTTTACACTTCGGATTTTACGCCTGGTCCTGGAGCGTGGCTGGATGGCTAATAGGATTTGCTGGCTTTGGTCCAGAATACGAAGTGTGTCCATCACCAATTACTCGACGCCCTTGTTCTCACAGAGACTGAAGATCGTACAATCTATCGTTTTTGTCTTTGTGCTTTACTTCCTATCAACTATTCCGGCACTGCCACTACAAATATACAGAACATTTGTCCTTGAAGAAAAGCATGGGTTCAACAAAACAACGCCTGGGTTGTTCGCCACGGACCTATTGAAAGGGTGGGCCCTCGCCACTATCATGGGTTTGCCTTTCTTGGCAGCATTCCTTTACATTTTCAAGTGGGCGGGTGATCGATTTGTACCTTGGCTCATGGCGTTCATGTACGTCGCTTGATGTGGTTTGTCACCCCGTCTGACAAACTTTCAACAGGATCACAGAAGTCGAGGCTGTCCTAGCTCATGAGCTCGGCCACTGGTATTACTCTCATCCTGCGAAGCTGATGGCCATCTCCCAATTCCATATTTTTACCATTCTCGCCCTCTTCCCCGCGTTCCTCCACGCTCCGCCTGTCCTTGCCGCCTTTGATTTCCCCAAAACAGTCGCCGCTATTCCGCCAACTATTGTCGCGTTCACGTTGTTCCAGGTTTGTTTAACTCGTTCATATTATCGGGGATTAGTGTATCTGTATGACCCGATAGACAAAACCCCTCCTGCAGTCTGATCCAGAAACCACACCATTGCAGATCAAGCTCAACGCGCTGGCAGAACTGATTGCAGCTTTCGTCAACATCTTAATTATATCGGTGACTCTCATTGTTGTCGCCGTACCCGAGGGTACGCTTCTAAAATATCTTATTTGTCTTCGTCTTTGTCTCATCACTATTGCATTTCTAGGTCTTAGACACTAGCTCTGGCCTTTGCTACGAAATGAATGACGTATGAAAACCTGGCAAATGCTTCAGTCGTTTGCACAGATAAGACTGGGACGCTTACCACAAATTCAATGACGGTCTATTTTGCCCCCTGCCCTCCGCGAGCTTATCAACGAAGCTATCGCCGTTAACTCTACGGCTTTTGAAGACAAGGATATAAAGACTGGATTGGTAACACAGATTTCGTGAACATGACGTTCTATGTTGGTATTCTTGGTGTGGCCATCACAAACGTAGCGGGACATGTTATGGAGGAACGCAAGACACCATGAGCTTCATCGTCTGGAAACGCAACTCTGACTCAATCCAAAGAGGCGCCCCTTGCATTGCGTCGAACCGCTATTGAGACTCTTCACGCACGAATCTGTAAGCACTTCGTCGAGTTAATTTCTTCGGTGTTGTTTCTAACTACACTTTTCTACTAGCTGATATTTGTGCAACGCATCTAGACTGGTCACGAACGAAAGCCGCACTCAAAGAGCTAACCCTTCGGATCTATTACTTTACCGAGTCCAAAACCGGAATCATCTTTGGATCAGCAGATCTACATCAAGTCTGTCAGAGATGTACGTACAAAGCGACATTTGGGTGGGAACCTGAAGTGGCGCTTCGAGATCTCGCCATTTTTGAATGCACGTGAGCGCTGCGCTGTTGACTGATTGTTGATTTGTTGCTGACCGTTCATGATGGCAGTTTAGCAGTTGCAGGCAAGTCTTGGTACAACTCGCATTTGAACCTGTATTCGTCTCCATCACAGGGACACGGGCAGGAGGGACAGCCGTGTTATCATCCACAGGCCAAATTGCCCGACCACCAGCTTCTTGAATCATCCGGTGATTCAGCACTATTCAATGTGCAAAATGGAATTGTGATTAACTTGAACGGAGATGCAATGGAGCCTGGGAGAATAGAAGTTATAATCTAGGCATGCACGCTAATTCCTCGAAATATTGCATTCTTTAACATGTTTCGAATGATCGCCGAGGCAAACTTATCTTGAATATCAAGTCGGCGTGCGCGTGAAAAGTTCTCTATAACTGGATGGATCAGAGTCAGGGGCTTGATTCATACCGCTTCTCATCAGTTCGGGTTATACCTTGCCGTGATCATTACACAAATGTTGGTCGATCTTGACTCATCTTCCATTTGAGATACTGAATATGGTATATTGCAACAACCTCGTGCTGTTAAGGCAGGAACGGGAATATTGAATCTCAAGCTGAACTTGATCACAGATCGTCTTCAGCACTGGAGATCGCAACTTGAAGATCTACGCACTATCTATAGAATGTGCGGAAGTTGAGGTGTTTTCGCCACTGTCTCTTTTGATTTTTCCGCAGCTCCTGGCTAGCTACCCTTGATCCTCAGCCAATTTGGGATCTTCTCGACGGCTTTGTATACTTCTTCCTGCGCATCACTTCTATCAAGCCTCGCAATTATGCTCAAGGCAGCTTCCTGTGAGAATAAAATCTGGTGAAAACGGATCTGTCCTGAGGTCTGGATGACGTGGTCACGCTCCGATCCCGCATATCAGTTGACGGTGTTATGCAATGACGGAAGGCTGCGGACACGTCTAAAAGTGTGAGAATTCTTATGTCAATCCTTGTCACTGTTTTCACGGCAGAGACATCAATATGTGACATCATTAGACACCGACATTTACTCCAACGAGTGTTCTCATTTCAAGGTTTAATGAAATTTGAGCTCTAATGAAATTTGAGCTCGATCGATGCTGCTTAACACAACCACGGAGGAATATTGACGAAAATCCTGCCGTTGACAATAAGGTCGCAACCTCGACGTCGACTATCATTTGAAAGATTTCCAGCACTGTGGGGTACAAGTGTAATTCGCCGTGTGGCTGAAATCGGGTCTTCTAGGTCCAGGGTCGGAGTTGATGGTTGTTTGCGTGGTAGACCTTTATAGTCTTCAAGAGTGCGATGCGTATTTCCACCATTGAGATTCCTGTTGTAGCAATAATCAACAGCGCGATGCCAACAAATTCTACCCCAGCTCTCATGCAAGACATTCCCGACGTCTCTACACAGGCTCGGTCTATTTCCAGCGGGCCAGTGCGTTCCATAGAGCTTGTTCAGCTGCGTGTGCATCGATTCCATCCTCATCAGGTGCACGACGAGGTGAATGTCTTTGCTTCATGATTATCTTGCCTAACGTGTCTAAACCACAGCATATGGACGGTGTTCAAAACCTAAGTGAGGTGATAAATGAGATTCTCAATGCAGGAATTGAGGGTGATAGTGGACAAGCTGGTCGCAGGGAGGGACACAACATCGCGTCATCCTACCGAGCTTCGACCGTTACAGTTCAGCCCACCAACGAACCAGAGATGGCATTAGCTGGTCACCAAGATGAAAATATTGGCGCCAATGACGCGGCCCTTGTTGGATGCTGGTTTGATTGCATCCTCTCAACGGCGTGGGTTTTCTTCAATCCATTCTTACCAAATTGACCTAGCGAAGCCGTGCTTTAAATCGCTGTGTATACTTATCTTGGTACGAACTCGTCCCACACAGTATCGATGTTTTTTGCAAGTTGTTTGATATTCCAAACTATCTATCTATTTCTGAGCCAGGATATATGCGTGTTATGCACTTTATCTAGGGTTTACCTATTGATGCAATGGGAAAAGCTCTGTTAGAATCGACAAGTAGATCTGAGCGCGAAGTTGAAAATCAAATTTATGTCTATGCAGGAGAATTCTATGAAGGTACAGTCGTCTTTTTCACTCTCATACTGCTGACACAATATCAAGGGCGTAGCCTCAAGCGATTATATTACGGTCATCGATGCTTGTCTGTCTGTCCCGGCCTGTGTCGGCATCACCAGCTGGGGAGTCAGTGACGCTGTAAGTCGAGCTGTGTTATTTCCATGCTTCATCTCCTGACATCGTTCTTGACAGAACTCGTGGCTCGCCTCGGACACTCCTCTCTTGTTTGACTTGCTCCGAGAAGAATGGAGGAGGACAACGGAGTGGACGGGAACACATTCCACGCGTATTCAATGGGACTATTATTATCATGGAGTTGGTTAATATACTTATTTAATGCATGGTTCCGCGCCGACTCGGAACTTCCAATTACAGGGAGAGTAGGAGAGAGTGGTAGAATAGGGATCGTCAAAGTTCTCGTGTCGATACCAAAATTTTGACTCAAAGTCGACCAGCGACTTGATACTAATCGCTGTCAAGCCGATATCGATGACCCCAAATTTCTACGTGAAGGTTGGCGTGTAGGACAGATCTCATTGAAGGTCGCCTGGACCCAGATTCTAATGTCTGCATTCGGCTTATGAAAGAGGATAAGGCTACTCTCGAGGTAAGTCTCGTATAAATGCTTACACTTTGATCAAATCCAAGGGATGCGTGCAACTGGCGGCCACTGGGGAATGGTCAGGCACATACGCTTTACCAGAGGGAGGACTTGCACTCTTACTCGAGGCCGCAACTCCTGAACATATGCAATGTCAATAGAGACACATCGTCATGAAGAGCGTACGGTGAATTGTGCAGAGTACTGACTACCTTCAAGGGTGGTTTGCCTTAATGGGGAAAAGTCTGAAAAAATACAGTGTCCATCCTCGGCTTATCCCGATAGAATCAATCACAGGGTGAACTGTTAGAGCAGGAATGGCGACACTTGGCCGGGCAGGAAGACGGGGAGAGGAGCTCGAGCTTTCTTCGGAGGACGAAGATGCGATAGGTGCAGGGCGTCGAGAAGGGAGAGGGGGAGGGACAGGGGAGGTGCTTGAAGAAGATGTGAAAGAGGCGTCGGTGCGGAAGCGGGATGACGTGTGAGTAGATTTAGAAGAGGCCAGGCTGGAGGCTGATAGTTCGAAAGTTTGTGTCCAATATGTTATCCGGGTTTTGTGTTTGCGGTCTAAGAGATTGTGTATCCGATTTTGCATGTCGAGGTGAATGGAACAGTAGCAAAATGCATATGGAAGAATGGGTTGAAGTGGTGAAATGGTGAAATGGAAAATTTAAATCGTAAAGAGGAAAAACGGGAAAGTGGCACGAAATATGTAAGCATCGAGCGTTCTTGAAGCATAACGTTAGACCCCTTTGAGTTTCGCTTGTTTAGTTCGATGCCGGGCTAGCAGAGAATTAGTACATACCGTTACCGTTTTCCTCTTTGACAAAGCTCACACCTAGTCTTAGGGAGGGTGAGAAGAATTTGTGATCACGTGCTCAGCTCTTTTTTCTCGCAACTTCCGACGCTCGCGATCGTTCGTATTAGATTATGTCGACTAGATGATTGCCATACTGTCAAAGAGACACTCAAAAAAGGTGAAAGAGACAAAGGGATCCTTTGACAGATACCTCAGCTTGGATATATACAATGCTGGATTTGAAAGAAAACAAAGGGGGCAAGTCCATTAATAATATCCAAAGACGAATTTGTGATCACGTGCTCAGCTCGCTGATTCCTTTCTTTCTCTTTGTGGGCCTAGTTCGGTTCAGATTGATATCGATGGCCGGTGGATCCGTCTTTGTGCGGCTGGGACAAAGACATGGCCTCGTGAAAGAGAAATTTGGGGTCGTAAGCACATCGATATCGACGAGCGTAAACAAGGAGATTGAACTCGGAGCGAGTCGATCACACGAGAGTCGTGTCAGTCACGCAAGACCATCCCAGCTATTCTACAAATTTTTTTACCATACTGATGTCCCACAAATTTAAACAGGTCATCACGTAGTAGATTGGTATACCCATTAGCATAGGGTTTGTCAGATCATCCTCAAATGCGTTACAGCGTCTTTTCATAATCCCAATTTTCACGCTTTTCGACGTGTTTGTCACACTTGGAGTCACGTGGGATTGTCGAGTATGGATGTCTGTTAGAGGATCTCGACCTTGCTACATATATCACGAGGATCTGTACATTGAGCTTTGTTTTGACAAAGCAGCGGGAGCCTCTTTTTATTCTTTGAAGTAACCATGGCCAGTTCGATGGCAACAACAATGAAAGAAAGATCAGCGTGCCTTCTCGGTCAAAGGGTTTGGATGGCAATAACCTTTGTTTCTTTGACCAAGAATCACAGCTTTTCAAGCCACCCGAATACATAATATAAATATAATTCACTTCCAGTCAAGCTTACGGCTAAGTAGATCAAGGGTCTTTCCTCCTTTACGTTGCTCCCCACGATCTCATAGCTTCCAGAAGATGACAAACCGTGAAAATAACGATAACAATACAGAATCCCTGACGAAACCTGCCATAGAGCCGCACTCACACTCTCTTTTGAAATGGATTCTAGGGTATAGTTGGGACACATTCTGCACATCCATGGGATTGCTCCGCTTTCCGATCGTGTGTTTGTGCGCATTCTTGCTCTTCACCGCAGATATTGGAATAGTCGCGTGGCTCCTGCTGTCTGCGGACTCTCCTATCACTAAAACAAAGTCAAGTATAAGATTAGCCTTACGGTCACACCAACAGAACCAGATCGATATTTGATTCTAGTACTACAAGTATGACAGTAAAATTGGCTGCCTTATGTAAGGCAGCCAGCATGTATTTAAAGTAATATTAAATAATTAATGTAATTATTTAATTGTTCTAAACTATGTTACATGCCCCCCTTTGAGACTGGTAATCAGTCTCAATGTAGGAGGGACAATCAGTCTGATTCAATATGTAAGTCAATGTGGAGGCACTCTGGTTCTCCACGGCTCAAAAAATGTCCTAGTCATCTGTCAAAAAATACAACGCCGACGTTAACCGACAGTATGAATTGAAAAGGAGATGAGCCGCCTACGAGAATTACGCAGACGGCGGACGCGACAACTCGCGAGCCGTATCAATCCTCATCTCAGTGTCGACGTTAACCGAGGATGATGAGGCGACGGGACCCGACGATGTTGAGGCTGTAGGAGCCTGCACTGACGCGGAATGGTGTGATGGAGAAGGAGGATATGGCCCGTGTCGAGAACGGCGTTGCCATAGATCTTGACGGTTGGGGTTCATCCCCACAGGATAATAGAGGCCAGTTTCAAGGTACTCATGATCTTGAGAAAATTCGCGAGCGAGCAATGCGTGAAGACGAATCATATCGTCATCTGTTGGCAGTCGCCAGTCGTCCCACCGCGCGATGGCCGGGGGCTCCCCATAGATGTCAAGTCGACGATGACGTTCATCGTCGACATCGCGGAACTGCTCAATGGAAGCAGTGGCTGCAAGAAATTGGTTCTCGAGATAGACCACGCCGAAGGTATAGGCGTGATCTACCCACTCCACTGGTACACGGTTGGCTATCATAGCCCGCAGCACATCAGCATCGGTTATGTTGACGGCGTTAGCCGCGTCGAAATATGGGGCCCGGAACTGGACATCAGTCCAGCTCATTGGTACAAATGGGGTGCTCGGATTGGCGGCGTCGTAATCCGCGACCGCCTCTCGATACAGTCCAGGACGTGCGATAATCAAGGCCAACAGCCTTGCAAAGCGTCCTCGCGCTCTTCCCGAGGGAGAAAGTCCACGAGTGAGGGCGTGGCCCAAAAGAGTACGCCAGTGGATACGATACGCTCGATCCACTGCAATGCCGTACACGGAATTCATCATTCCTGGTCGACAGAAGTAAAGTACGTTCTGCGCCAGCTTTTCCAAATCGAAGGTGAAACGTACACCTTCGGAATCAAACCCAGTGAGGGTGAAAAACGGTCTCCCGGCTCGGTCCTTCCATCGCAGGTACCCGTCGGGGGTCGGCATGACCACAATGTTCATATGGCGCGACGAAAGATCCAGAGGGGGCGAAATGTGCTCGTACTCTGGTGTACACACCAGAGCCATCGTCCTATCCCTCATTGTCGTATAGTAATTGATACTGACGCGCTGAAACTCGCGCAACAGGTAATAAGCTTCAGTGCGCATCGACACTGACTTGAACTTGTTCTGCGAAAGCTCATAGAGCTTTCGCAACTGCTGGGGATTCATCGGGAATCCCCTTGGTACCACCCGGTCCAGCTCCTTCGAGGTATGGTAATACCTCTCTCCTGTCTCTTCCTCGTGCGTCTTCGCGGCCAAGGCTTCATCACTCACGAATACTGTATTTGTGAGTCGGGAATAATAAAAGTGGTGGTCGAGCGCCCCGCCGTAGAACCAATTGGACCGCTCCACCGAGGTCCCGCTGATGAACACACCGAGGCCATCAGGAATACGGCCTGTGGCCTGCTCCTCCCGGTCCTTGTTGGCCTTCGTCTGCCGGGCGGCCTCATGCTTCAGCCTGGCCTCTCTCTTGCGTTTCTTGTCTAAACGCACTCGGCGTTTAGCAGGGGTCTCGCCTTCTGAGGGGGTCTCGTATGATGACTCCCCGTAATCACTCCCATCGCTTGGTTCCTCCAGACTGAGCGCCGCTAACGACAGGAGTCGCCCTTCGACTTCGGCGTCCGTTCTCGTGTCCTTTATGGGAACCGCGGACGCATACGCTCGCAGTGGTGCCTCAAATTGCACCACTGCTCCGAACCGCATTATTAATCTATCTGCTCCTCGCGGGACAACTGCTGGGAGGGCGCATGTGTTGGCGAGGATAATCCTTGTAAACGTGTGTCATCCTCCACAAGCTCGTTCTGTGGCTCGAACGGAAGCGGAGTGAGTTCTCCAGACTCCCGAGCTTCTACCTCCGGGCCTGCATCCTGCGCTCTGAGGCGTTTTGCCTCAGGTTGCTCTCCCGACGACGACGGACGCTTCTTCATAGCGTTCGTGAATGTTTTGATTGTATTGTCGTTACGCTGCTGCAGCATAACGATCTCATCGAGTAGGCCCGTAATCACCACCTGAGCCACCGGATCCACCAAAAATGCGGATTCCGGTGGCACTCGCTGGCCGGCAGATATGAGGCGTCTCCAGACTGCCTCTGCCTGAGGGTCCAACACCTCCGACGGTGTTCCGCTCTCTTTCCCTTTTCCTTTCTCTGCGTACGATAAGCGCCGCGGAGATGGTGCACAACGGGGTGACGGAGAGGCCCGTCGAGGCGGTGTTTGAGGTCGGGGTTGACCTCGAGTTTGCGTCCTCGCTCTCGTCTCATCCCGTCTGCGCCCAGCCATTTCCCGAGGCCCGCCTCCTCGTGCCCCGGTACTCCTCGGAGGCGATTGCCTCCGATCTCTTCTAAACGTTTCTCGCGGGGACGGCGTCCTCTCTCGCTGTCGTCGAGGTTGCACCACCTCGCTCTTTACTTGCTGTTGACGCCCCGCGTCATCGTCCACATCCATGGGTGCTACCTGTGGCGCAGTTAGTGCTTTCTCATCCGAAAGGAGTGTACTTGCACTCTGGGTCTGCGTCTGCTGCATCGGCATTGGCATTCCCCACATAACCTGTCCCCCCATCTGCTGTCCAGGACCAGCAGGTCCTGGGAAATACGGCATCTGGAAAAACGGCGGATAAAACTGCGGAGGTTGTCCAAATTGGGCTGGGTTCTGCCCAAACTGGGACACCACTGGATACGACGCCACAGTCGGCGTCGTTGCAGGCTGCTGAACGTTTTGCTGGGGGCGATCCCCCCCCCCTCCAGAACCCTGTGGGTTCTGAGGTTGTTGCTCACTGGTCGTACGCTGGTAAGGGTACGACATGGTAATAAAAAAAAAATGTCGACGTGTCGGTGGGAAAAAACACACTAAATCCCCCATCATCAGGTTACATAACCTGATCCGACGCCAACTCCGCATCAAGATCCGCGCTATCTCATCAGATAGATCAATCTCTATCTTATCCATCCGGAACAACCGTGATCCGGTCCGGATCAGATACTCAGTTGATCCGAGATCCGATTGATCCGGCATCTTATCACTGCCATCAATCTAAGCACGTGAGCGCTTAGCAAGCTGATTTGGGCGCTTCACACCCTGCAGCTCTAAGTACCGATCCAGCGCTGCCAACTTGGCACATGTGTGGTACGACTCCCATGTTGTATCACCTGCACTCCATCGCACCTCGAATTCGAGGTGCGCTCCTTCCTGCCACCGATGGCCCAGTATGTCCTCGACGAACCATTCTTGTTCGTCACTGGCACCGAAATCATATGGCTCGGGCGTCACCCGATTAGGGAACATAGCATCATCGTTTGCATTATATCGCCTAAGTAACGATACGTGAAACTTAGGCACAATCCGACGTGCTTGTAGAGCTGCAGGCAGCTCCAGAACATAGTTCGACGTGCTTGGTTCAGCGACCAAGACTCTATATGGTCCAATAAACTTTGGACACAGCTTTCTCGCTCTTCCTTTCGGAAGATTCAAGTTTTCCGTCGACAAGTACACTAACGTCCCCGGCGTTAGTTCTGGTTCCTCACTCCGCCTATCATTCGCATGTCGTGCCTGTATGACACGTGCGGCAATGATAGCGTCGTGTGCATTGGCTAAATTCGCCAATGCTTGCTGTGCAAAGTCCTTTACCCCTTTGTGCACGACTCCGTCCGCTTTTAGTTCGCGCAGCATGGATGGCATGTACCCTCCGTTGAGCTCGAACGGCGCATATTTTGTGGTCTCAGACACACTTGCGTTGATCGCGAACTCAGTCAGCGGTATCCTATCCACCCAGTCACGTTGGTCCGGTCGGACCACCGTACGAAATATCTGGGCAATACTTCTATTCGCGCGCTCTGTCTGTCCATCCGTCTGCGGATGGAACGAAGTAGACATGAGCAATTTAGCTCCCAGGAGCTTGTGAAGTTCTCGCCACCAGTGAGATGTAAACTTGGTGTCTCGATCGCTCACAATCGAGCTTGGAAGGCCATGTAGCCTTACAATCTCCTTTAGGTATATCCATGATAACGCGGACGCCGTAATGGTTGTGTGCACTGGTATCAAGTGCACCATACTAGTCATTCGGCAGATGACCACCCAAAGGTAGTTATACCCTTTGGATTCGGGGAATGGACCGACAAAGTCCATTCCAATGGAGTCCCACGGCTTCGTCGGGATGGGCAGGGAATGCAACTTCCCTGCTGGCTTCCTATTGCTGGTCTTCGACCGCTGACAGGCCTCGCAGGTCTGGCAGAACTGCATCACTTCTTTCTGCATCTGAGGCCACCAGTACCATTGCCTCAGGTACTCGAGTGTTTTGTTGGTTCCAAAGTGACCAACAACCTCATGAGCTTGAGTGACAACCTTAGTGAGCAGTGTTCGGTCGCGTGGTAAGCACACCACGTCGTGTCCTCGAACATTCGTTATCTGGACTAGCCCTTTATCATCCACGCGGAAGCGTGGATGGGCACTTGCGTTCTGCCGGATTTCTGTGTAGAACGCATCATGGCTATAGCCCCTCATCACCTTCTGGAGGTAGTCATCAGTCTGATGGCCAGGATGGTTACGATACTCTCCTGCAGGCGATAACACGTCAGCGAGCGTAATGTCGTGGCTATACGGTCCACGACTGCTTCCAGTCTCACTTTGGTGTGGCTGTGTCGCCTCTTTTTGCTGAGCCTGCTCTAGTTGCTCAGCCTCTATGTCGCGGCCCTCTTGCCGCTCTTGCAGTCGTCGACTGCGTCGCAGTTCGGTAGCTTGCATAGCCCGAAGCTCGACCACATGCTCTTTCACCTCTTTGTAGCGATGATACGGCAGATCATCGCCCTGAGGATCAATACGAATATCCGCATCGACATATTCATGCGTATCATGGTGTTCTCCTGCTCTATCGCTCTCGAAATACCTCGAGAGACAGTCCGCCACCTTGTTCAGTTCGCCTTTGACATATGTGATGTCAAAGTTGTAGCGAGACATATAGTCAATCCACCGGCGCTGCCGGGGGGACAACGTTGCTTGAGTCTTGAAGAACTCAAGTGCTTTATGGTCGGTAATGATGTGGATCTTATATCCCATCAATTTATCTTCCCACTTAAGGAGTGCCTCAAGTATCGCCAGCGTTTCAAGCTCGTGGACCGCATAATTCTGTTGGGCCGAGGTAAACTTCCTCGACATGAACCCTGCAGGCCGACAATTCTGCCATGAGCTTCCCTGGCCATACATTGCACCTACTCCGGTCTTTGAGGCATCACAGATGAGCCAAATCGGCTCATCACATCGGGGATCTATGGGACGAATGACTGGTGTCTTTGAGCAGATCCTCTTGATCATCTCAAAGCATCGTTGATGTATAGGTCTCCATATAAATGGGGCTCCGTTCTGAGTAATAGACATCAACGGACCAGTATATGATGTTATATCAGGCAGACAATTGCCGATATAATTCACTAGTCCCACGAATCGTTGCACATCATTATAATTTCTAGGCACACGCCATTCGCGTATGCGATCAATTTTGTCCTGGTCAGGGTGAATACCCTGACTATCAATCTTGTGTCCGAGGCAATCCACTGTCTCGGCATATAGTTCGCATTTCTTCCACTTGAGGTATAGCAAGTTAGACCTCAATCGCTCGAAAATGACACGAAGATGCTCTTCGTGTTCTTCAATTGAATCGGAGTATATGAATATGTCGTCCAAATATATATGGACGAACCTCCCGATAACATCCCGGAAGATGGAGGTCATCAACCTCTGAAAGGTCGCAGGGGCATTGCAATCTCCTATCTGCATAATGTTGCTCACATATGTTCCCGTGATTGACGAGAACACCGTCTTTGGAATATCAGACAAGCGAATTCTCACTTGCTCATACGCATCTGTCAGGTCAATCTTCGACCTGAACTTTGCTCTTGCCACGTCTTCTCGAATCACCTCCTGATCCGGAAGTGGCGTCACGTCCTTTACGGTGTTGTCATTGCGTTGGCGTGCATCCAACGCTGTCCTCAATGTACCATCTTTCTTCGGAATGCACAATAGCGGTGCAGCTTGGGAGGCTGGTTGGGCCTCCCACCAGTGGGCTCTCAGGTACCGATTGGTCTTGTCCCGGAGCTGCTGCTGCAGCGCCATTGGACATTGAGGCAAATGATATTTATACACCTTATTCTCATCAATAAGGTTGATTTCATGGTTGACCTTGCATTCGCAAAATGCCCCGGCTGGCCACATTTGAAGCACTTACCCGCCCCAACCGGGCGAGCTGCTTCAAACTTCGGTGGTCCAGTAGGTGTCGGCATTTTAGCCTCACCAGCAGCCTGATGCGGCCGCGCACCCTCTCGGCGTGGACCTCTCTGAGCATCCTGTGCCGGTGCATCTCTACGGTCCCCCGGCCGGTCGCTCCGGAAGCGTCGATCTTGCCGAGGTGCTGCTCTTACCACGAACCTCGGATTCGTATTGCCCACCATCTCCTTCCTACGAGCCCAGAAGGTACCTACCTTCCGAGGCTCGGCCTTGTTCGCCGATCGAACCTTTGAGCTATGTAGCCCAAAGTGTCGCGCTATTTTGTGGGCTTGCTCGTAGCGCAATGCATGCGCTACAAATTCCTCGACGGTATTTACTTCGGGCGATAGTCCGTCATCACAAATGAGAGACTCTCTCATTGCATCAGGTATCCCCCGCAGAAAGGTATCAATCATTACCCAGTTATCTGGGTAAATTGACATATTTTGCGCGTGGTCTATCAAGGTGTCATAGAAACCTTGAACACCTAACCGTTCAGTGTAGGAGGTTGCAATGAACGCCTCCCGAGCATCCTGCATGGTGGATGCACTAACAAACCGGTTATACAATTCAAGGATTACATCCTTAAACGTCCATTGCTGTCGTGCACGATTGTAGTGCAAGACATGGTGACGGAACCAGGCTTTGGCTGGTCCGTCCAAGAACTCCGGGAGAACGAATACACGTTCTCGATCCAGACGATCCCCTCCATACTGGCATGCTGCCAGATGGTTGCACACATCCATCGTCCAATTTTCCAAGTCGCTGAATTGCTACGCCTACCGCATCGTCGATTATACTACTGAGGCGCTGGTGCATATTTTCAGTATACACCTTTGTTGCCTCAGTTATTCCAGGCGTCTTATTTCTACCTTCCGCTGGAGGTACCACAGAGAATGCTCGTACAGGTCGGTGACCTGTATAGTGCACTTTCTCGGTACCATTCCACTGCAGTGGGCTCTCCTGTCCCCCTAGCTCTTCTATCACCTGCTTCCCAGGGGCTCGACTCGGATCCGCCGTGGGCGGTTCCCCTCTCCTGGTGTCAGGCTGTCGTGTCCGTTGGACATATTGCCTTCTCATCTCATCGATGGGAGTTATCCCATCGAAGACAATTCCCTGGTCATCTATCCAGGAGTGTCCCTGGCGCTTCAGGTCTTGGTTTTGCATGCGCTGATAAGCTACTCTCTCCGCGAACTTATCAGCCAACGGCACTTGATTCATCAGTGGAACATTCTCCACTGATTCCTGTTTTGTGGGAGGGTGTCTTGGCTCCACCGCTTCGGGTAGGTTACTATCTACCACAGGTATGGTAGACACCGATTCCGTCGTCGACAGAGGTCTCCTTCGTTGACCTCTGAATACATTCTGTCTTTGTGCTGCAGCGAACCTGGCAGCAAACTGCTCGTCAGACTCTCCCGCTTGCTGGGGCGCATATATATTGCTTATTGCCTCTTCCAGATGGGGAGACAACTCTGGTTTTGCCACCGGGGGTATATTCGGGATCAAGTTTGCCCCCTCTGGAGTCGAGGCAGCTGATCCTCGATTAGCCTTGCGATACATATATGCTTGGGCTTCCAGCTCAAGAATCTGAACGTACAATGTAATGTATTCAACAGTATTCAACTGAGGTACATTTTCACCTCTAGCCTGTATCAACCGTATGTGCTTCAGTACATACAGTCCTAGCCGAGCACGCGTGGTATCCTTTGTAATGCTAGGGTATCTCTTCCATAGCATAGCACACTGAACCTGAAGGGTGGACTCACTCCGTCCACTCTCTTCGTCGTCAGACGTTTCATCTTCCCAATGTACTGCTGGCGTTCTTTGCTCAGGAATTGTCGTTTCCTGCGGCACTCCGGCTCCCTGCTGACGTCGCGTCATGGGAGTGGATTCAGTTGGAACTCTCCAACTGCCCGCCTCTTGCCTCGGCATCTTCCCCAGAAAGTACAACGAAGGTCTGCGACCTTCAATAGGTCCCTGAGCACTACTCCTGCTCTGGGATTGCCGCCCTGACCTGCCAGTCTGCATGGAAGATTCATGATCCCTGCCGAACTGCTGTTCCAGGTCTTCCACACTTGCCCCTGGTCTCGCTGCACCGCTTGGCGCAGCTGTCGGCCGCACTTCACTCCATTGCGTCCCTCCTGGCATTCCCTGAGGCTGCCGGGAAGGCTCGGCCTCTGTATATTCTGACCCGGGACGACCCGGGTCAGTCACCGCAGATTGAGGATATGCCAACGACTGGTCGATGGTCTCACCATCGCGTGTCGGTTCAGTAGATTGATTGGTCTCCATCCAATCAAGTGTTGCTACGTCTTGTTTTACCCGGAAGTGTGCGTCAAAGAAGTTGATACACTGTTCGATGCAATCACAGTCTAGGCTATCAGTCTAGACCCGTAGTCTTTGTCCGTAGTATCAGAATTGAACCCGAAAGGTTCAAAAAAGTGAAACAAAGTCAAGTATAAGATTAGCCTTACGGTCACACCAACAGAACCAGATCGATATTCGATTCTAGTACTACGAGTATGACAGTAAAATTGGCTGCCTTATGTAAGGCAGCCAGCATGTATTTAAAGTAATATTAAATAATTAATGTAATTATTTAATTGTTCTAAACTATGTTACAATCACTTTCAAGTTGAATTGGTTCATCAGCTTAGTCTCGAAGGTGGTGGACCAACCAGAAGTTCCCAAGGCTCGTGCCGAAGGAGAGCATCCAATCTTTGCATTTGAGGCCACGGTCCTCGGATTTTCTAGCTCTAGTCCTTCGCTGGAAATCAAGAAGGCCAAAGCGATAACAACGGATATAGCGAGCAGAATCCACTCCAGCAATTTTGCGTCAAAGCAGATGCTCATCGCCATTTGCCACGACTTCGGTCAAGATGCAAGGAGCAGTTTGCAAGATATTGAACATTTATCCTCTAGGATCGCAGGCACTCTATTGAGGTAAATCATTGCTTGTTGATTCCAATCCATGCGTTTCCTTGAAATGTTGTCCAGATCCATGGCAACCAATGATTACATTATTCGCATGAATGAAGCATCGCCCAAGACCCTGCTGATCTGGAGCTCCCCAAGTAACCACGATTTTCAAGTCGATATCAGTCGCATGTTTGATGCATCAATGGATGACCTATCCCACGCCATCCACCGTCATTTGATCGAGGTTGAAACGAATCAGCGCAACTTGAAGAAGCTGGAGGATCACCTTTCTGCATTGCTAGTACAGTTGGGGCACGAGGAAGGGACCCTGCGCGCCGCGCAGAACAATGTGAAGGCCAAACTATGGACAAAGCTAGGAGGCAACCAAGAGGAACTCAATGACTATGACATCCAGTTAGATCTTTGGCATCACATCCTCACTCATCGAGCAGTAGCACGTGGTCATGTCCTCAACGCCATCCAAGTCCTCACACAGATTACCAGCGATATGGACCTCATCATTGAACGGGTAATGGCACAGGGGATGAGCAAAGATGGATATCCTATACTTATTGAACTCTGGAGCATCAGGGCATACATTATGAGGCTGCAAGATAGAGGAGCGATGCCTTTGAGGTTAGTGAATGCAGGCGATGAACAACTGAAGTTGGATTCCCACGATCGTTAGTTAGCTTATGTCGTTTAGACTCATGTAGTCGACTCCAAGTCACGTACTGTAGACGTATCTAGGTCTGATTTATGGCGACTGGGACAAGAGAGAAAACAACTACCCAACTACATAATATAAATGACTACCGTAACGATAAAATGAGTAAATGGGAACAGGGAGATTTAATTTGACACCTAATTAGTATCTTCTTCCCTCTATTACCAATTCCAGGAGTCCATCAATTTCGATTAATCGCACGTGAGATTCTGGTATTAGTAAACATCGAGGACTCTCGTTCCTTGGTCAACTCAACACTCAATTTATTGATATTTATTTGTCGAGAACGCCCGATACTTACAAAGCAAAGTCACGTGAAGATGGTCATAAGGTTTTCGACACCGCGAATCACTCGGATTTCTCGAGTGGAAGATGTCTGGTGAAAACAGAAACTGGGCCGATGAAGAGGAAGAATTTGACGTTGCTCGTAAATCTAGTTTGAAGAGGTCGCGTTTGGTGGCCCGATCTGTCAATGATGATGGGGACGTGAATATGAAGTATGACAATTGTTCAATTTCCTTTGTTGACTCTTTTTATAATCATTGATAACTTCCTGACGAGACCCGCTTATGTAAGATCATCTTTCACTTTGAAACCAACTACGAAACTTCAGTCATAGAAGCTTTGCGTCTGGAATCACCGCCAGGTCGGGCACAAGGATGCCATTCACATCTCTCACTCTTTTGAAGCCCACTATGAAACTGTCAGTTGTAAATATTTCGTGTCTGACACCACCACCAGGTTCGACAGAGGGACAGAGGGATGTCATTCTCAACCCACACTGTCTCTATAGTTTACAGCATTACTTCTAACGACACTAAAAGCTTAGCCCAAGCAGTCCCACGGATCAGTGTTGATGATGTAAGTGTTCACGATTTGCTGCCAACAACTCAACGCTGGCCTGGTCCAGCATAGTGACAGTACGGGAGGTCTGCCTCGCAAGTTTGTAAGTGAGATACGGTGGGATGCCCTCCATGGTTTCCTTGACATCCTTGAAAGGATTTTCGACCAACTTCGAACTTCAGTACATATTGAATATATTAACCGTACACAAAAAATACACTGCTTCTGGAATATGCTGCGTCAACCCGCCAAACAACATCTTTCTTCCATCCCTGCCGAGTAAAAATATTGGCAGGCACGGTGTGATGTGTGACAGATTGCATGTGGGCTATGTTCGCCATGAATATTCTTTTCATCATAGTTCCCAATGTCCCCAACTCCCCACGCCACTCCTCACATTGAGGGCCCCGGTGCCTAAGACAGCGTAGGCCTGCCTCTCCACGTCGTCGGGTCCAGCGTGTACAACATGTATGTGGTCTTAATCTGTCGAGCAGAGTGTACACGATCGATGCTACCATCGGTGCTGCTAGCCAGAGACTGTTGCTTCAGGTTGACACTGGCTCATCTGATCTTGTGAGTCTGTCGTCATCATCGTGTGCGATTACCAGCTCATGGTTTCTCCAGTGGATTGCTTCAAGAACCCGTCAAGCTCAACGCAGACTAGAAAGGATTTCAGCATGTCTCTGGCCCCATTGTCTGCGATAAGTTCGACATTGGCGGCTACAGCCTTGATTTTCAGGCTCTTGGTGTGTGTTTTTCGCTCTTTATCGACCGTTCTAATGCACACACACAGCCGCCGCAGACGACATCGACTCTGAGCCTCTTGGCCCCAACTTTAGCAGTGTCCTCGGCCTCGCCCTGCCTCTCAGCTCGATCATTGCAGAACAAATCCCACCAGTCACCTCCAACAACCCCGATGACGCCGCATGGGCATCTAATCTCTTTTCAATTACACCAGTGTCATCTGCACCTTCTGCCCGCTTCATATCTCCTTCTCTCACGCCCGGGCTCAGACACAGTCCCTGCACAGCTCGGGATTGGTCGACATCCTAGCTTCGTTACTAACCCGTCCACAGTACAATATGCAGCTCTGGAGAGCGGGGGGCAAGGCACATTGTTTTGGAAGGTCGACGTGCAAGCGATCACTGTCTGGGTGAATGGGGAGCCGCGTCTGGTCCAGATTGGAGGCAGCAGTACCAGCGCCGCGTTCCCGAGCGCTGTCCTCGATAATGGAGTGCCGCTAATTTTGACAACGAGCACCATGGCCAATGGTATATATGGAGCAATTGGTATAAATCCTGCAAATGACAGGCATTGTACGTGTCTTTATGATTTACTGACTTTTGCTGATTTTGAAATAGACTACGTACCATGCACAATGCCGCTAAGAATTTCAAACCGTCCGCGTGTTCAATAAACCACTTTCGTCTTCTTCAAATCCGAGCCCTGGGTCTGAACCCATGAACAACAGAGGAGGCGTCACCGTCGGCAGACATCTCTCGGTAGGCGTGATTGTGCTCGTTGCGCTTATTGAGTTCTTTGCGCTGTGTCTCGGTCTGTTTGGCATGCGCTGGGAACTTACCCGTCAGAGGTTCCAACGAGTAAGCGACATGCCGGCCGCGGGGTCTGCGGCTTTTCTTGCGGGTGTCGAGAGCGCGGCGGAGAAGGAAGGTGAGTATGGGTATGTGCGTGCATCGACAATCGGATCTGGAGAGGGAGGCAAGATTATGCTTTATGTGGATGAGGAGACGATGCGTAGTGTGCGGTGGGAGCCGTACATGCAGAACCATGGGCTGGTGGATTTAAGACTTGGGGAGCACGAACCTGAGCCTGAGCGGGAGCGGGAGATGGGAGTGCGCCCGCGACAGGGGCAGGGGGAGGACGATGCGTGGGGGGATGCAGATGATAAGGTGGTTACAGCTCATGCGCATGAGAGCACTATGAGCATGGGCGTGCCGTTGTTGCATGAGATCAAGCTTGAGCGTTTCCGCACGCAGTCGTATGATGAGTTTGGGGTGCGTCCGCGGAGTGGGGCTCTTGATGACGACAAGGAAGACGGTGGTAGTGGTGGGCCTGGGGACTGAACTAGTATGGCGGGTGTGGGGACTGCTGCGAGGTCTGCGAGGATTGGGTCGTGGCGGCATTCGGAAGGTGGGAGTCATGGATAACGATACCCTGCCCCCTCTCTGCCCCCTTTTTTTTAAGGCTTCCACCCCCCTTTTGGAGCCGAGCGACGATTGAGTGTCTTGATTTAAAGACTGTTGTCGATTGGAATTTGGAACTACGAATGAAAACAAACTCGTGTATTGGTATTGACTATTGATTCAACCTAGTCCCCCCCTCCCATCTCACTCGTCTTACTTATCATCGGTCTTGTTTATTTTACTTATGCAATCTGGGACGCTCTCGTGCTTTTTCTTTTATTCCCTTTATTTGCTTTTGTTCTTGTTCTTTGATATTGTTGATTTTTTCGTCGAGGAATATAATATATAACTTGGCTTTTGGCGACCTTTTGGGAACTGGGACTTGTGCTTCTATTCTGGACTTGTGCTAATGACATGGTAGATTAGGTTGTGCGAAAGTGGAAGTAAGTGCGTTGGTCAAGTGAGGAAGGGGTATATGAGAAGTGTGTAGAGAGACCGCGCTGTGAGTTTCTTGTCTCGAGATTCCTTGTCTACTGATTCACTTGTAATCGACGACCGCAGAACAGTCGGTTTCATCAGCCTCGATTTTTATGGAGACCATTAAAAAGGAGATTGATACGGTCGCCTTACCGTCCAAATCAACGATTTGCCAGGCGTCTAATCCGTTGCATTGTAATAGCCCCAAGAGGTTAGCCATTGTTTAGAAGAGTCCCTTTTTTGTGATTATCGGATCGCAGTCCGCGAAGGATTGGACGCTGCTGAAAGTTCATCCAAGCATAATGAGTAATAAATACAAAGTCGGCGTGCGGGTTAAAAAGTTCCCTATACCTGGATGGATGAGTCAGGATCTATACCGCTTCTCATCAGTTCGGATCACACCTTTCGCTGATCATTGGTCAATCTTGGCTATCTTCCATTCGAGATCATTGAACATGTACGTTATTATTAACATTTGCAGCAGTGGCGCGATGTTAAGACGGGACTGGGAATCTTTGATTTCTAGCAGAACTTTCCAGTCTGCTGGTTTCCAACGGAGGTAAACGTTCAATCGTGAGTAATTATCCTTATCGGCTCTTTGTGTGCTACGACAAATACGTCCCAGATCCTCTTCAGCGCTCGTGATTGCAACTTGAAGTCGTGGAAGTTGAGGTGTTTTTGCCACTGCCTCTTTCGATTTTTCCGCAGCTCTTGACAACCTACCCTTGATCCTTAGCCAATCTGACATTTTCTTCAACGGTGTATACTACCACCTAAAGACATGTTTTTCAGTGGACATACTTTGAAATATCTACACAAATCAAAGGGCGGGTTTCAGATTTTTGTTCTAGCTCCTTCCGCCCGCTTCTTACAAGCCTCGCAATCGTGCTCAAGGCGGCCTTCTGTGAGAGAGCGAAATCCGATGGCTGTCAAACAGATCTGGCATGAGAGCTGAATGACGTCTTCACGCTCCGATCTCGCATTTCTGTTGACGGCGTTTATTGAGTTCATGGCGAAAGCCAAATGCAATGACGAGGTCTGCGGACACGTCATACTTGTAAAAATTCTTACGTATCTATCTTTATCACTATTTTCCTATTCATATGTGACATTATTAGACACCGAAATTTACTCTCTGTAGAACGAGCCCTCATCTCAAGGCCCAGTTTATTGGCTTTCCAGCTCGACCGATGTTGCTTGATACCACCGCGAGGGCATTTTAGCGAAAATCCTGTCAACAATAATAGATTGTGTACATTCGATCCTCGACAGCGGATACAATTGTAATTTGCCTGAGTCTTCTCCACCAAATACATAATGTCACGCAAATATTCAGTCACTCGACTCGAAGCATTCTAGGTCCAGGCTTAGTGACAAAGTTGATGGTTCTTTGCGTAGTAGAGCTTTATAATCTTGAAGAGTGCGATTCGTATTTCTACCATTGATATCCTTATTGCAGTAATCACCCGCAAGCGCCAACAAACTTTACTCCAGCTCTCATGCAGGACATTTCTGGCATCTCTACACAAGCTCGGTCTATTTCCAATGGGCCGGTGCGTTCCATAGAGCTTGTTCAACTGCGTGTACACAATTTCCATCCTCAACAGTTGCGCGATGTGAGGTAAATGTCTTTAGTTTACGGATATCTTACTTAACGTGTCTTTCCAGCCTGTTGATCCACAGCATGCAGATGCTGATAGTGTTCGAAACCTAAGTGTAGTCATCCGTGAGGTTTTAAATGCTGGAATTGAGGGTGATAGTGGACAAACTGGTTGTGGAGAAGAACACGATATCGCGTTATCCAACCGAGCTTCGGTTGTTACAGTTCAACCGATCACCAAACCAGCTATGGAATTGGCTGGTCGCCAAGATGAAACTATTGGCGCTGATGACGCGACCCTTGTTGGACGCTGGTTTGATTGCATCGTTTCAATGGTGTGGGTTTTCTTCAACCCATTCTTACCCAATTGACTTAGCGAAGCTGGTCTTTAAATCACTGTCTATACATATCTTGTTACGAAATTCAAGCATCCATGACAACACAAGGTCGATTTTCTTGCACTTTTTTATATATCCATATTATTTACGTTAACCTGATGCAATTATATTAAAATTGATGATTCCTGAGCCGCTCTGCGTTGAAAGGACCTCAAAAAGACATTATCTTCCGCTTCTGAAGAAAAAAAATAAAGTAGCCCATTCGGATGTTCGTTCCTACTCTGCACATCATGTCTACCCATAACTTCAAGAACTCGTCCCAAAGGTAATGCTACTTACCATCCCGTCTTCTTAAAAAGGCCTGAATATGATCCAGCCACTTCTTCACATGCCTGAATCTCTCCTCTGCTTTTTCATCCGATGATTGGCCTCCTGGACCATGAGTAACGATACCTGAGCAAGCCAGTAGAAGGGCAGCGCGTTTCAAATGAAGGGAGGTTCCTCAGAGTTTTCGACAAAGATTGACTCGGGGCTCCTACTCCGTTTGGAGCCAGTTGTGCAACGTGATTTTGACGGCGAGGGAGTTGATATGGATGTCACGGACTGCTAGTTCTGACCACGACAAGAATGGAAGGCAGGGCAACGTCCCATGCAGGCGGCGGCGGCGGCGTAATGCTAGAACAAGTGTATGTAGAAATGAATATGACAAGAAAGACAAAAAAACGACAACAAAGCAGGAGGTGAAAAGAATCACCTCTTTGTCATTGTCCGAGATGGTGCGAGAGCAGGACAAGGTGGGATTTGACTGCATCGATGGGTCCATTTACCTACAACACATTATCTTTTAGATAAAGATAATGGAAAAGATGTATAAAAAAAACTTGCCTCGACTTGGTCAGTCAGCAGAGAAGAAAACTGACTGCGCATTGAAATGTCCTCGGAAGGAGTCGAACCTTCCATAGGGCAGCGGAGAGATATGTAATGTTTCCGTATGAGCGATCGCAAAGTTCAGCATAACCATTATACAGTTTTGGACTATAGAAACAAAAGTCTATATAGACAATTAGTTGAATAGCCGTCCAGTATTTAAGATTTAGGCTGACCTTTGAGATTCTGGCCATGGTATGACTGCTGCCAGCGCAGACGAGGAAAAGAGAAATGCGAAGAGCGATGATAGGTCTATGTCAGGGGACGATCGCGTCCTGGGTGGGCTGGGTGGTGTATATGGAATGAACAGTAGTCAGAGAAGAGAGCTTTGGAGCTTACTTAGCGACTCGGTGAAGACTGGCCGTGGGTCCCGCAGACAACAATAAGGAAAAAAGTCAATAGACAATAAACTGTCGAGACCGCACCTGGCGAATCAGGGTGTAATGCTGAAAACAAAATGCGTCGACGATCAGCTCGTAGTGTTGGCAAAAAACTCAAGGACATACATGTATCCACAACAGTCATTAGGATTTGCGATTCCAGATCACAAAAAAGCTTGAATTGTTCTCGTCAATCGAACTTTCGAAAATTATCAGTCAAAGTAGTGAGATGACTTGTGTTGCTGACGAATCACTGATAATCACACCGTTTTACAGCATGGGCCATGCTATCCACAAGCGTTGTCAATATATGGCTCAAAGTGGACTGCTGACAAACAAGCACATGCCACCCCTCCAGATCCGAAAAGCTTTGCATGTCATCACATTTTACAGTGATGTTATGTCCGAATCTTCAATTATTGATTCATTTTCTTGATTGCAAGTATCTGTTCACTCACCTTGGTTCGTCGTGCAATGGTAGACGAGTCAGTGAGAAAATCTCTTGTTTACATATTCTTACCTTGTCTCTGCCTTTGCTTCTTGAGTCTTGACCATTTAAATGGTATCTGCATTGCGTCATTAACATGAGCAGGGCCAAGATCAATCAAAGAGCCCAGTCTGCAGGATGACTCCACAAATGACGATTATATAAGACAACATCCTTTTGAACCATATATCCCTGCCATGGCACTTGTAAGAGACTACATGCTTTTCTGTATTGACAATCTATTTGAACTGGCAGAGATCAAGTAGGAGAATATAACCAGCCTGCAACCTTTCTTATAATGCATATACATAAGCATCTCACAGCTCGATGACGTCCAGGACAAGGGTTCTCCTGCTTTGAGAGTTCTTCTCCTTGATGGATTCATTTTTTGTGCTGGCACCAGGCCAGCATGCACATTCATGACATGTCTTCATGAACTCAAATAGTGTGCAGTGCAATATTCTCTTGTAGAAAAGTGTTGAGACATTACTTGTCTGCTCTGCTTCAAGTGTTTTTGTTCAGGCTGTCATCTGTTTCTATTTTGTGTGACAGTAATAAGTATACAAAAACTCATTTTAGGGTTAGGGAGCGCGACACTACCAAGCAAAGCAAGGTAGTGGAGTTACTATACACCGAGTTGGCGAAGTACATTGCAGGACAACAGTGAGGGAAATCCCACCTCCCCATGTCCTCAACGCCATCCAAGTCCTCACACAGATTACCAGCGATATGGACCTCATCATTGAACGGGTAATGGCACAGGGGATGAGCAAAGATGGATATCCTATACTTATTGAACTCTGGAGCATCAGGGCATACATTATGAGGCTGCAAGATAGAGGAGCGATGCCTTTGAGGTTAGTGAATGCAGGCGATGAACAACTGAAGTTGGATTCCCACGATCGTTAGTTAGCTTATGTCGTTTAGACTCCATGTAGTCGACTCCAAGTCACGTACTGTAGACGTATCTAGGTCTGATTTATGGCGACTGGGACAAGAGAGAAAACAACTACCCAACTACATAATATAAATGACTACCGTAACGATAAAATGAGTAAATGGGAACAGGGAGATTTAATTTGACACCTAATTAGTATCTTCTTCCCTCTATTACCAATTCCAGGAGTCCATCAATTTCGATTAATCGCACGTGAGATTCTGGTATTAGTAAACATCGAGGACTCTCGTTCCTTGGTCAACTCAACACTCAATTTATTGATATTTATTTGTCGAGAACGCCCGATACTTACAAAGCAAAGTCACGTGAAGATGGTCATAAGGTTTTCGACACCGCGAATCATCATGTTGGAAGCAAGGGAATCGTCCTTTGATAGATATGAGACCGCTCTGAAGGTAAATCTATCGTCTACTCCTTAGCTTATCGATTATGGTCAAGATACTGAACTTTGCTTCGCAGGAAGCAAAAGACGAGGTGACCGAAGTATTGCAAAAGAAAGCGGAAATTGTGTTGAGAGCCCTACAGCGAGAAAATTACGGAGTGCGAGCTACTTTGGAACAGAAAGACACGACCTTCCATGCCACACTGAAGGTAGGTTTAACCGTATACATCTTTTCTTCTCTCACCACCATCATCCTGCAGGAAGTCAATGACGCCAAGGCTAGGGCTATCTAGGAGAAAATCGTTGAGCTTCAGGGCCTAACAAAAGCTCTAGATGCCCTTTTTCCAAGCTCAAAGCGGCAGCAGAAAGAGCGGAAAGTGCTGACAATTTTGGCCGTGGGGTTGTGGAAAGAAATGTATCGTATTTCCTGAGTCCAGGAATTTTCGAGCGGCAGATTCTTCCCTCAGGAGTAGGTCCGTGCTCGTTGCATCGACACAGAAGAAATATGGATCTAGAATGAGTATGTGATTGCTGAATGTTTGGTGTAGCAGATGTGGCAGCACACGAGAACACACATGGCACCTGTTTGCTGGCACTTGTATATCTTTCATTCTTACACCATGTACATGTTCTCACCAATTGCCACCTTGCTTGGGCCCTTTTTCAGGACTTGGCCAGATTTAGAGCAAGGAGAGACAGAGGAATCCAGGCACAAGATCTACTTGAATTGGAAGGAAAGATTCAGCCAACTGCTGGGTTTGGTGAGCAATCTACCTCATAACCTATCTCTCTTTTTGAACTTCTACCAGTCTGTAACCACAATAGGGTTGGTACTATTGCTACTACCCTTTCACAAGTTTCAATGATCCACAGATTATATATTGGGGCAATGGCAATTCCTCAAGTGACCATTGCAAAGTTTTTGCTACTCTTATCCTTTTCCTGTGGGGTTTGTGTACTTATCTTGACCCTCCACCTGTCTGGAATGAATCGTTCGCAATTTTCCGTGAGCTTTCCGCCTGCTATTATGATCATTAATGTTAATTCTGAAAATCAAGGAATACTATGGAAGCCCATTCGGAGTGACTATATTTGTTCCGACGATTTTAACCTATATAGCCTACGGTGCTTTGTTCTTTGCCATCCTTATCAATACCCTCTTTGGATAATTATGATCGTTACAATATGTACACGGGCTCGCCCGACAATAAATCGAACTCGTATGGATTTCCTGAATTCCACTGTTCTGGATTAATTGACAACTTGTTCTATGTACAATCTTACCAAATGTAAGGTATATACTCTACACCCCTACTGCTCCCCGCATCGGCCTCATTCTCGACCTCCTCCCTCTTCCACCGATGCATCTCCCTCGCCATCTCATTAATCTCCTTCGTCTTCTGCGTGTCAGGAAACCCGATATTCCAGTAGCCCATTCCTCCAGGGCATTTGGTTCGTACAATGTGATGTTACGTAGGACGAAAAGAGATTCCAAGGCGTATCGCCGCTTGCAAGAGGCCAGGCTGGTAGGTACTTTAGAGTTGGAGGGGCTGTGTATGATCAGACAAGCATTAAGGAAGAGAGGTATGACACGTACCAAAGGGGCCCACCCGACATTGTTAGATTGTCATTATACTCGTCGGGATCGACAACGAGTTTGACTAGGAACGTTGTGAGTGCTTCAATTGACAGGTACATATACACCATATTTTGTGTGATATTCTCTGCGGCTTTCATGGTCGAAACATCCTTGCTTCCGTGCAAAGCGCCGACGATCCGACGGCGAAGGATTGTCGTGCTCAGACTTTTCCGAAGAATGAGAATTGTTACAACAATGTTGCCTGGGGGTGACCGACCTATCAAATCCTTGCTCAAAAAGATCCCTCGAGATCACGAATGTTTTGCCTGAATGGATATCTGCAGTCTCTTGGAGGAGCCAGGCCCTAACATGTTAATCTTCCCAAGTAATAGGAGGCACGACGTCTTCCCCTTTTGCACTTTCTTCCACGGTAGTGTAGCTGGGGATAGCGTTCTTGAAAATCTGCGCAAAAATGGTGGTCTGGAACTTACAGATTTTCGATCTCATTGTCATAAGCCGTGAGAGCCAGCTTCCGCATAACGGTGCCTTTCCCTGTTCGAGGAAGAGGCTTACCCTTCGAAGTGATGAGGATCATTTCCCTGAATATCCTGCTGAACGCTGGTGCAACCTTGTTGGCCTCCTCGATCACAGACCTGCATGCATGTGAAACAATGGGATAATAAAACTAGCCAAATCCGTACTTACCAGAGTGCGTTTTGCAATTTAGCAACTTGAGTCTGATCTGCGATATCGATAGCATAGTGTTCCTTGGGTTCGATGAGGATGCCCGGCTGATCGTGGGCGCGACCAAAGATAACAGTCCCCATGATGCTGTTATGGGCCTGAGTGTGGTGAACGTTGAATGGCGAGAGTATACCGACTATGAACTACTCATGACAATATCCTCCATAGGTGCCGGCACAGTTTTCTCCCCAGATGAGTGGATAACAACATCATCAATGCGCCCGACGCTGGAGCAATGATCAGGTAAGTCCAAGGCAATAGGAGGGAAACTACATGCATCTTCCACAAATAAGGCTTTGTAGGATGAGGTTCGAAAAGGTCAGAAGTGGCATACCCTCTGACATCAGGCAAATTCTCAACAGGAAGCGAATGTGTATCCGTAGTCTATTCAAATCGCGTCGAGCGCCAAAAGCCAGAATCTAACAAACTCACATACCAAAAACTGACACTCAACGTCGCCCTGAGGCACCCATCTGACCTTTGAATGGTCACTAAACTCCATGTATGCCCAATTGCGCTCGTCGCCCGGACGCAGTATGGCAAATGTTGGTGAGCCAAACTCGGTACCGCCATAACCAGGGTTGAGTCTGATACCTTTTGAAACCATGAAATTGCCGAGCTTTGGTGCCACGGCGCCGCCAGAGTATCCCTGAATAAACTGTATGAGCAGACTATTTGCATACAGGCATATAAACAATTATGGCATACGGACAAAGTGCAGTGTCTGGAGGAGATCGACGGCCTCGGGGAATTGTGCCCAGACTTGCAAGAGGGCGGGGATGGTAATCATGTAATTGGATTTTGAGCGTTGCGTGTGTTCGAGAATGTTTTCTGGGGTCGGTATCATTGGCGTCCTCTCACTTGAAGTCACTTGAGGAGGGTAGACACCCAGGGAAACTAGTCCAAACATGGAATAGAGAATCTGGACATAGATGCCGAGTGTATGGAATGGAGGAAGTATCATGGCTGCAATGCGTACTCGGGGCCTGTGATCAAGCATGGTGTGATGTGGGCCTATGACATGCTCCAAAACGAGGTCTGAATATTATTTGATTTCTTTTTGCATGTTTTAGGACAAAGTATTGTATCATCACATCTAATTTCTTTCTAAATTCTTTGCATTAAAATATTCAAAGAAAATTGTGACAGATTAGTCACAATACTTTTTGATTGTTACATGGCAGAATATTGTGAAATGACACCAAAAACAATCAAACCATTGGCCCTGATTATTATTACATTGTTTTTGACAATGACAATGAAAAAGCATATTAAAAAGTAATTTAAAAGATATTCAAGAAATATCTATAGATCTGATTCAATACTTTTTCTTTTTTCCTTATGGAAGTATTCTTCCTGACATTAAAATATTCTTTCAACTTCCCTGCCCAAAATATCATAAAGACATTGTTTAGAATAATTGATAAATATTATAATTTTTTTCTTTATTTCTATTCAAATTCTATTACAAATACCAGTGAAATACCATTTTAAGTTCAATTACAATATTTTTTTCGATGTTTTTGACAGAAACATTCAAATGAAATTTTAAAACTATTTGGATTATTTTTACCATATTTTTACATTCTTTTGCTAAAAAACAGTGTTCTCTGCATCGAGTGCTAAAATATTCTTTCAACTTTCTGGCCCAAAATATTATAAAGACATTGTTTAGAATAATTGATAAATATTATATTTTTTTTCTTTATTTCTATTCAAATTCTATTACAAATACTATTGAAATACTATTTTAAGTTCAAGTACAATATTTTTTTCGATGTTTTTGACAGAAATATTTAAATAAAAATTTTAAACTATTTGGATTATTTTTACCATATTTTTACATTGTTTTGCTAAAAAACATCGTCCCCTGCATCCAGTGATGGTAGCTAAAGAACCAGAGCATCTCAAGGGCTGAGAGTAGTACTAACAGATAGTGTTGAAAGAATAGAAACAGTAAAATGAAATAATGTCAGAAGAAATAAGAGAATGAATGAAGGGAGAGTGAAGAGATAAGGAGTGAGAAAAGGAAGCAATGAGGAGTCCCCTGACAGTCATCAGCCTCCCATGGCACAGCTTCATCCCTTGCCTATTCCAGCTGAGCATTGGAGTATGGCCTCAGTAGACTTCATTGTTGAGTTACCAGACTCTTATGGATATGATGTGATCATGGTGGTAGGAGATCTCTGTGGCAAGCATGCTCATTTCATTCTGACACACACCACTTGCTCTGCCATGGGTGCTGCTAATCTGTATTGGAAGCATTGATACAATGCTGTACCAATAGTCAGGGACACATCATGCACCAGAAGCCAAAATAAACATTTAATCATAGGCTGAAAACTGTAAGCCTCCTGGTAGCAGTCTCAACAAAAATATATCTCCAAAACATCTCAATAAATACACAGAAAAGTACAGAACAACATGCAGGGACCAGCTCAAACTATCACCTCAACAATAGTCCAACCACTGTAATGGGGAGGGGAAGCATGGGAGCTAGCAAAAGTGACAAAATGAGATCAATTGGTGATGATCTAGATCAAAATCAGATCTGACAATGCCCAATTTGACATGACTGAAAGGGGAAAGGAAAAGAAGCATGGAATGCAGGGAAGTGCTAAAAGAGGAAAGAAGGATCTATGAATGGGATTGTGCTAAATAGAGCTGAAGCAAATAGGGAAGTGGCAATCAGAAACATCCAGAGGAATGGTGAAACAAGAAGTTGAATGGTGGAAACTAGTGGCACCAAAACAGGCCTCCCAAAATGGAAATTGGACTATCAAATATGTTATTGAGCCTGGGGAAGTTACAACAAAGAGTTATGTGTAGATAATGGTCTGTGCACCAGAAAAACAGTATAAATAGCCCAAGTTTAGTAGAGAATAGACAGGCAATTGATAGGCAAAGGCTCAGTGATTCCCTGGAAGTGAATTGCTTAGGCTGGAGTTTGTTGAAAAACCTCTACTTTCCAGAATAGTATTAAAATCATTCAACATTATAATACCTCAAAACCTCTGCTTTCTGCAAAATTATTGAAAGCATTCACAACAATAAGAGTTCATTTTGTTGTCAAAGTCAGTGTGAATTGAAGGTCATATTCTACACTAGCAAGCCCCAGAACTATCAGTGATACTTGCAACCAAGTACTACAGCATGTCTGGAAACTCCATAGATTGTTGGATGCCTATGTCTCAGACTGCAGACCTCAGTTTGTGGCAGAGTTTACCAGAGAACTGTATTGCCTCCTCCATGTCAAACTCCACACTTCCACAGCCTACTACCCCCAGTCTGATGGCCAGACCAAGTGTGTCAACCAGGAGCTAGAACAGTACCTCCAGCTCTTCTGCAATGAACAACAGGATGACTGGGATGACCTATTACTAGAGGCAGAGTTTCAGTACAACAACCATGTACATGCTGCTATCCAGATGTCTCCTTTCCTTCTAGATACTGGTTGACACCCTCAGATGGAGTTTGAGCCTTGTAGATGACCTTCAGAGAATGAAGCTGTCAATGAGTTCCTAGATTGGATGAAGGCAGCCCAGGAGGAAGCCAACACTGTCTTGACTAAGACAAAGGATGACATGGCCTGCTACTATGATCATGGATGAACTCCAGCCTCTAAATACAAGCCTGGAGATCAGGTCTATCTGAATGCCTCTGACATTGCTAATACCTGGCCTTCTCAGAAGCTTTCTCATCATTGTCTAGGACCCTTTCCTTTAGTAAGGCAGGTAGGCCCACTAGCCTATTGACTCAAGCTGTCTAGTGGAATGAGTCGATTCCATCCAGTCTTTAATGTGGTGAAGCTCTCTCCTGCACCAGAGGATTCAATTCTGGGTCAACATCCACAGCCACCCCCTTCCCCAGTTCTGGTAGACAACAAGGAAAAGTACAAAGTGGAACGGATCCTAGACAGCTGACTCTTTCAAAACAAGCTTCAGTTCAAGGTCAAGTGGAAGGGCTATGGCATAGAAGACATCTCTTGGGAGCCACAAGAGAATGTCCATGCCCCTGCCTTGGTCCAGGAATTCTATCAACAGCATTCCAATGCTCTTCAGGCAATCAGAAGCCTCTATTCTCTTTTCAAGGTAGACCAGGCCATCCAGAACTACTTCTATTCAGCATGTTAAGATGCCGCACTCTAGAGAGGGGGTGATGTCAGGGGACTCCTCATTTCTCCCTTCCTTCACTCCTTATCTCTTCACTCTCCTTTCATTCATTCTTTTATTTCTTCTGACATTGTCTCATTTAACTGTTTCTATTCTTTCAACACTATTTGTTAGTACTATTCTCAGCTCTTGAGGTGCTCTGGTTCTGTAGCTACCATTCAGACAAGTGTGGGCCCTTCAGCACTGCTTCCAGACTGCTTACATAAGCCAGAGTTTGCCAGAGTTTGCCCCTTATTTGTGCAATTGTTTTTGTAGGCACTTTTCAAGTTTTTAAGGTTTTGTTGTACTGTACAGTTGTTTCCCACACTTCAAAGGCCCCAGAAGTGTCCAACCTGGCATAGGAGATCCCTAGACTTGTTCTCTTTGGATCTCCCTCTGCCAGGTAAGTAGTTATTATGATATTGTCAGTACATACTCTAATACACTTTGGATCTCCCTCTGCCAGCTGTGTGACTGAGCCACAGCCTCTAGAGGTTGCCCTTACACTTGTATCCATGTTCCATCTGGGCTTCACTCACTACACCTTGAACATCCTCATAGAGGGCCTCTCTATAAGGGAATGCCAAGGGGGGAGTATCCAGTAGGTTGAGGTCTGCAAAGGGGAGGTGTCCAACTCAGCAAGCCTGGATAGCAGCATGCTCACAGACTGACTCTCTATGCTCCTCTCTAACTTCCTTGGCACATGTGGAACACCATCGAGGGTAGCGGCTCATGCTCACCTTACCCTTGGCCCAGTCAATCTCAGGATTGTGATCACATAGCCAGGAGAACCTAAGTATCATGTCCTGCTTTCCTAGGCTGGTGGCCACAAAGACAGCATGCTCAGAATGAGTCTGATAACAAAGGACTAAATCCACTACTGAGCAGATGGATCCAGCTTCATTGAGCGAACTGTCAATGTTATAGACCGGAATAGGGTGAGAGAGGGGTTGGGTAGTGAGCTGGTGTTGTTCCACATAATTAGTGTCCAGGAAGAGTCCAGTAGCACCACTATCCAAGAGAGCTATGACACTTCAAGTTTGCTGAGTGTCAGCTGTCTCAATCTCCATATTCAGATGCAGAGAATTGGGAGAAGGGGTAGAGGCAACAACATAGCAATGAGGAAGGCATCGTTCCCAAGCTGGGACACATAGTTGTCGGGCAGGAGGAGGAGGAGAGGAGGCCTTAGCTGACGCTTGGACCCAGGGGGTATTTTGTACGTCAGAGAGGATGCTTATAGTCTCAGTCAGAGAATCATGAACAGGGAGCAGTATATTAGAAGATTCTACTGATAGACATGTGAACCAATTAGCACCAGGTGGTGGAGGCGTACAACTCATCCGTTGCTCTATTGAAAACCCTCCTCTGCAGAACCAAAGGACCCATCCAATAGTTCTGCTACAGCTTTGACAGGACCCAAGGACTCCTCCAAAGGTTCTGTTTCAGTCTGTACATCTGGGGAGGGATTTCCTTGAATGTCTCGGACAGCAAGGAGCTGGAGAAGGAGCTCTTTGATTTCAACACTCATGTGCAAGATGTATATATACTAAACGCTAGATTTACAATATAACACTATGGCATTATACTAGTGAGTTTGGGTGAGACCCAGTTAGGGGGTTGCTCCAAACTCTCATGATTTGGAAACTTTTGAGGATGGTGATATGATGAACCTAACTGAAAGAAGGAGGGTCAGTCGCAATTCTGGGGTGGGCAGGAGGGAGATCAAAGTCTGTGCCAATTGCCTTGGCTACCGACTGACTTTGGCCATCTATCTCTCAACTGGTAACCTAAACGTGACAAACTGTATGGCGCGATTGCAGAATAACCTTCATCTTTTCCGTTGATCAATTTTTCTTGTAACTCTTTCAGGCTTTAAGCCATCTCCTGGCCTATGCCCCTAAGTGGGATTTATAAATCTTGATATTGGGACTTTGATCAACCACTTGGAGGAGGTGGCGAGGTGGCAAAGCAAGTAGTTTCCTTAAACTCAACTTGAGGCACTGGGCATGATATATTTGTGTGGCCTTGCGTTCTCTTCAGATGTTCAGATTCTTTGTTTTGGGGAGGGTGGGTAGGGGAAAAAGTTTTGTAGGCACAACGAGCACAAGAGGGTGGTGAAAAACTGTATAGCAAGTGGCAGTTATAGAGAGAGTGAAAAATTTGTGATTACACAGCCACTCCAATCAAAGACCACACCCTGTCCTTCTCTTGTTACCTCGTGACAGACAGGCCAGCCCTCTTTAATTTCAATGCTCGTATGCAAGATGTATATATACTAAACGCTAGATTTACAATATAACACTATGGCATTATACTAGTGAGTTTGAGTGAGACCCAGTTAAGGGGTTGCTCTGAACTCTCACAATTTGAAAACTTTTGAGGACAGTGATATGATGAACTTAACTGAAAGAAGGAGGGTCAGTCGCGATTTCCTGTTCAAAAGATAGGAGTCCACAATGCATCGCAGGATGTACTTTGTGATTCCCATGTCAACATAGTGTGGCTCCCAATCTTTTGTGATAATATGAATTAGACTTACTGAATTTTTTTTTTTTTTTTTTTTTTCCATTTTCAGAAAGCCAGAGTTGGTCTCAGCACCGACTCATGTAGAGTTGGTATGGCTTGAAGGTAAGGGGCAAGAATTTGTTCATGCTTGGATAAGTATCCATAGAATGCGTCACTGAACCAGCAACCAATGGCTTTCATTGCTTCAAAAGGAACCCCCCACAGTAAGTACTCCAGTGTGGCTCCGATGCAAAGGCTATGGCCTTGTAAGGGTTCCAATCCTGCGGCTTTGGCAGATTTTATTAAAACTTCCAAGAACTTTTTCTTAGTCAGAGGAATCAATTTTCCTTTCTTACTCTTGTATGCAAAGAGTAGACCATCTATTGGTGGCTTGTTTACTCAAAGATGAGTTTCGAGGGCTTCTTTTGGGTTGGATAAGCCATCTTGTCTTGCCCAGGATACAGTCTCTTCATGAACTGCTGTTTTTGTTTGAGGAAGAAAAAAGGCAGTAGACTGAAGTCCTGTTTGATCCATGGAATGGGAGATGTTATTAGGCTTAACATGTAACAAGGGGTCAAACAAAGATAGTGTTGGAACTGTAAACTCACCAAGTCTGGCTGCAGCATAAAAGCAAGTAGTAGCACAGGCAAACACTGCTACATTGAGAGGATCAGGGGTTGGTGAAGACACTTTCAATTGTGCATGCATCACATCTAGGAAAGCTGGAGTACAGGGACTTCTTTTCTTTTTCTTGGACGAGCTGGATGCTAGTCTTTCTGCTGCTCTCATCTGTGTTTGCATTCTCGATTTGTCAATACTCCATTTTACATCATGTAGCAGATGCCATGCTCTGATCCCAGCAATGAAGTTCTCGATTGCAGACTTGGAATATGCTCCAGCTGCAGCAGCTACAAAGGCCTCTAGACCACTGTGAGTCACCAGAGATTGCATTTCTTCTGGAAGTTTTCTGAAGTCGCAGAACACGTGAAAGAGTAATAAACCAGTCCTATAAGTGACTTTTGTAGACTCTGCCCAAGCTGCGCTCATCACTGCAAAGACATTCTGGGTTTCTTCTTCTGAAAGAATTGAATAGCCTTCCACCTCTGATCCATTTTTATGAGATTTAATTGGCTTCCATGCTTTTAATCTGTCTCGTGCCAGAATGTGAGGACGTAAAGGGGCTCTTCTGTTACTGTGACTTGTATGCTGATCAATCGTCTCCTTTCTTTGCTTGAACACATCACCAGTATTTCACAAGCCTCCACCACTCGTCAGTTTGTTGATTTGAGATCTCACTTTTAGAGTTTTGTGGTATGTTGTCCATTCTTTTGCTCTCTCTGGTGAAGCTAGTTTGGTGTCTCTGACTTGATCTTTTGCTCCAGCTGACCTGATCATCAAAGTTGACAACAAATTCTATGACTTCTTGAGGAATGGGAATGGCAGGCAGTAAGAGCTCTCTGGCTGGGAAGAGACCTCTTGATGGGCCATCGGCAGGGTTAGACTCGCTTGGTACATAGTGAGTGCAGACTGAGAAGCCGAATTGTTCACAAGTTTCATGTACTTGTTTGAATATTTCATTGATTTTTTTATTGCGACTTCGTCCTGTCCACCATCCTTCGACCACACCTGTATTGTCTCTGTATACTTTGATGTGCTTTTCTTTCCTTTTAAGTCTGGCAATGGACTCCTCATTTCTCCCTTCCTTCACTCCTTATCTCTTCACTCTCTCTTCATTCATTCTCTTATTTCTTCTGACATTATTTCATTTTACTGTTTCTATTCTTTCAACACTATTTGTTAGTACTACTCTCAGCCCTTGAGGTGCTCTGGTTCTTTAGCTACCATTCAGACAAGGGTGAGCCCTTCAGCACCACTTCCAGACTGCTTATATAAGCCGGAGTTTGCCTTTCTGACTTCTAAAGTCCGGAGTTTTCCTGCCTTGTTTGCACAGTTGTTTGGTTAGTCAATTTTTGAGTTTTTAAGGTTTTGTTGTACTGTACAGTTGTTTCCCATGCTTCAGAAGCCCCAGAAGTGTCCAACCTGGCATAGGAAATCCCTAGACTTGTTCTCTTTGGATCTCCCTCTGCCAGGTGAGTAGTTATTATGATATTGTCAGTACATACTCTAATACACTTGGGATCTCCCTCTGCCAGCTGTGTGACTGAGCCACAGCCTCTAGAGGTCACCCTTACAACCATAAAAATAGCACATTTACTACAGTTGAAATTACTTTATTTGAAAATTCACAGTAGTACACATCTAAATTTTAATTTAGAAACAATAATTTTCCCTCTTTAATTAAAACAGTAATATATATATATTCAATATCACTTGTTACATTTTGATCACTTTACTCTGCTACCTTAAATTCCAGAAGTGAAGACTCTGCCAAGTCCCAAACTTTTTCAAGCTTCAAGCCAACACTAGATCTGTGCAAATTCATGAATAGACATACAAAACCCTACATGAAAATGAAAGTTGGCTTACGCAAGAGTAACAGACTCATCAAGAGTTCTTTCCTTTGAAACATACATGATTAACATAGTCATGTCCTGATAGTACATCCTTGCAGACCCAGCACCATAATTAGGCAAAAGGGGATATGGAGCCTGTAAATAGTTAGCCTTTATCTGCATAGCCAATGGTCATTACTGACAGGCTTGACTCTGGCTGCTTCCAGTTCTGTTTGATTGACATGTGAAAGAACATAATCATCTAAGAATGTGACAATAAGCCACTTGTTACTCCCAGATAAATGACATACGAATCAAAAGCCGGCTTTTACGCCCCATAACTTTCCGAACAGAACCTAGAATTTGACAAGCTTGGAAATCTGGCCAATTATGAATGATATTCCGCAACTGGAAAAGAGTGAACAAAATGTCTGACTCAACTAAGCATGCAAGACTTACATAGTAAATATCCTGGTTTGCAACAGGAATACTATCGAAAAAATCTCCACCAACAAATTCAACTTGATTATGAGCTTTGGCTTCAGGAAATTTACGAGTCCAATGCTAGGAGACTGATGTTACAATCTTGACAGCAGTACCAGACAAGTTTCAATAAAAAACCTCTATGGCATGTCCTATTGTGTCCGGGAGATCAAATAGAGTTATCTTCAATTGCGGAAAGAGTTTGGCCAAAGGTAACGAGAATGCCCCCACCCCCGAGCCAACATCACACACAGTGGAAAAGTCTGACCAAGGGAAGTCTAGAGAAGATCATCGTTCATTAGGACCCAAGGATAGAATAGAAGCCGTAAAGCTTACGGTGCAATACAGACAAAGAACCCATCACCTGTCCCAAACCAACCATGGCACGTCCAAAGGTCTGTCAAAAAGTAAGCATTTTTGCAGCTGCCTGAACGCTTCGTTCACACCTCTCTTTTCTCAGGCTACAAGTCAACATCAGACATGTGTACAAAACAGTAACCGACTGCATGCTTACATGTGCTTTCAGCCAGTCAAAAAATGTACCATCTATCCCTTCCCCTTTAACAACTTGCATGAAGGGGGAATCTTTAGGATCATAAGACGAGGAATTTTTTGGATCAGATAGGTTTTCGTAGAGTATAGAACCTGCCCGTGGTGCTAAGGTGGTGTGACACATAGTCAAGCAGGCGACATCGCTAGATGATAGCAATACCAAAGAAAGTCGATTGTTTGCAAACACGTCAGGTTTAACTTGGGTCAACAAGATCAGGTTATTAACTGCATGATGATTGGATGCAACTTACCCTCTAGAAATACGTGCTTTGTGGCAAGAGCTCGAAGAATCCGGGCGAGCTTTCCACTTTCGATTTTGACCGACTTTGACAAATCATTCACATGCACACCTTCATCGTGACCAGAGAGAGCGTCAGCCACCTTTGCTTCGATTGCTACCAAGAGGCAGAGCCAGTCAAGGTTTTGACCCATCTAGAAACCGAGGCATCATAACACGCCAACGTCGAAAGATAGATTTTTACTGACGTTTACAATGGTATGTATGGGGGGAGCGAGCGCTGTGCAGAGTTGCTCACAAGCACCTTCAAGTATACGTATTGCCTTGCGAAGCTCCAAAGATTCGCACATATCAAGAGGATGCGAGGCTGTCGACGATAAGATGGGGGCATCAAGACCATGCTTTTCATACTGAGCTAATGCATCGTGAGCAGAGGAGTTGACGAGTCGAAGGAGTGATTCAATATAGGTTCTGCCTGCCATCGAAGTACTTGTGAAATATGGTCAGAACAACTTAGCAATTTATAATCGAACCATAGCATCGATCCCGGCAAGGAGCGGACAGATATAGATCTGCGAGTCAGATGGATACTGTTGAAAATTTATCCTGAGGCGGTGTATGAGATAAGTCCATAAGTATAGAAGGCCGAATCTTGTACCCAAGATGGAAAACCGACCTAGATTAGTTCTGAATACTTCTACTACCAGAGTTAGGATTCGACGTCGTGCTCAAAGAAACATTCTTCTACCCTGGATCCTATTTGAATCATATCAGACTCCTAGTTATATGTCGCAACTTCGCAGGGCGACTTATGGTTTGAAGGCTGACATGTCCGTTCTATATTCCACTTTGTTCCATCAGACTTTGATGGATGCAACTTTGATGGTTGGAATCTGTCAGGGCTTCCATAATCATGAACCACGCGTACCGAAGTTCCAGAAGAACAATCAAGTGAGGAGTGCCTGGATGGCACGAGGAATTTTTGGAGGTGTGTTGGATGCATGAACACGAATAGCATCATTGAGAAAGAATGCTGGTAAAATGAGTGCATCAGGAGGGTTAATAATGGAAGACTGCATCTTGAATGCATAACGCAAGTATGTGACCTCAAGCAGGGCATTGAATACATCTTCTTCAAGCTAATTTTCATTGAGGAGACGAGACAACCAAGCTGATATAGCAGAAACTCTGCAATGGCAAAACCTTGAATTTTTGAGGTGAACGGCATATCAACAAAAGATTGGATAGCAGGTGTACTAAATGACTGCAAATGTTTGAGAAGGCTAGGATAAGCTTGTACGGCATATTGATTATTTGTTGCATTTTGAATAAGATAAATCTGCGAGAGAATGAACCATGACTCTATATCTATTGATTCTTTAACACACCTTTGATAAATGATAGAATTTCTCATAGACAGTCCCTAGATGTTTGAATGTGATATATACAGAATGCTTTCCATCCATGTTATATGCATCTTCCATGCAAGTAGTAACTCAATGTAAATCTTTGATACTTGGGAGAACTTCTCATGGCTGAATAACAATAGCATTGCACTGCCTGGGATGTTGGAGCTGATCCTGGAGCTAATGACAGAGCCTACTAGAAGGATAACTGGATGTACTTCAAGAAGATCAAAAGTCTGAGATATTTTTTGGAGGTGGAAGAATTGCTCAGAGTATGCAAGGTGAGGTGCTGGAGTTGTAAAGACATGAAAACTGGTAGACTGAATGTCTTCCATAGGAGACAAAAGTACATGGAGATCATCTGGTGTAGAAATTTTCAAGAAGAGTCATGGAATAGTCTGGTGCAAAAAGTTCATGAATGGTCAAAACCATATCAAGCTTGAAAATTGTGTCATATTAAGATTACTGATTGTAGATATTTAAGTAAAAACTTGAGAGAGAAACCAGTTAGCTTGGAGAAAGAGTAGAAAAATTGACTAACTCACAAGCTACAAAAGAGTATTCTCAAGAGAAAGAAACACACTTTGACTATAATTGATGAACATTCATGCCTGTTTTTTCCAATGCTCAAAATATAACAGACACAAACTCAGAAACCCATGTCAACTCTGTAATTGGAAGGTTCCTGGAGGAACCCTGGTCATCTCTGAGAAAGAGGGTTTCCAAATAGTTCAACCCGTTTCAGCTGCTACTGCTCAGCTAGATGATGCACTTCAACAACTCAAACCAAGTCTCTCGTGATTGCAATTGCCTTTGACAAGAACATGAGCTGCACCTGCAAGAAGCACTAGAAGGACAATGAGTGTCTGAAGAATCCCAGTGCAATCTGCAGCAGGAGTTGGAGCACATTCAAGCATGTTTTTACATTGTTTTGCTAAAAAAAAATATTGTGCCCTGCATCTGGTGTGGTCAGCTTCTTATCAGAATTTAGTTCCCTGCCCAGGGTATGCCCTTTGTAGTAAGTAGTATCAAAGAAAAAGAACAGGTACCATGAGATGAATCAACTTTGGCAGGGTGGTTCAATGCTCTTATTTCATGGTTTCATCAGCACAACTTTTTTTTGGGGAGAGGGGTAGCAATTACAGCAAAGAGGCCAGCACTCTGGGTGCCTCCTCTTCACCTGCATAGCTGCACACCTGGGGTTATAACCAGGTTCCTTTTTGGGCAGCAGTAGTTTTCCCACCAGGAAATGCCTTTATGCACATGTGTGGGACTACAGGCCTAATTACCATTTATCCTACTCCAGTTCTTGAATCAGGCCTACTACCCACTAAAACCCTGCTACAAGTTACTTCCAGTGACTTCTGCCATATTGATGTGTCTATGACTCCTGTCCCCTCCCATGTATCCATTATGTGTAGTATTGGAATGGATTTTTACCCAACTTTCTATTGGTGAGTTTGAGGTCAACTTCTGCTCTGTTCTTGATCATGGCACCCCATCTGTTTACAATTTCTACCATACTATGAGGGGAATAATTATTCCTGATCACTCTTTCACATTGTAAGGCCCATATCAAACGGGTCTGCTTCAGTTACTACTATTCTGTACAGGTATGTTAGGCCATGTGATGGGTAGCCATCTTCATCCTGTATAATTATGAGTGCACTTCCTAGGATTGATCCTAAGCTTTGTTCAGGGAAATCAATGGTTGTCTTTTTTTCTCCACATATCTTTGACTGCTTCCCACACTAATTTTTGACCAGGGCAACTGCATTCCGTTAAAATGTGGTTTATTGAGTCTGTTTCTCCATCATGCTTACACCATTGTTGCTCTTTGAGTTCTGGTTTCATATTTGCTTTGTCCCAGTATGATCCTACCTTGTAAGCATTGTGTGCACATTTCCATAGAAATATTTTCAACAGTTTTGAAAATCCTTTACTCCGAAAGCTCCTCCACACTTGCTTTATGTTGGGTGATTTCCTATTAAATTTTTTAACACAATTTATTATGTTCTTCATCATTCTCTCTGTTTGTGGTCTTACAGGCACTTCTTTTGATCTCATTATAGTCTTATATGCTATCGCTTGGGTCATCTTTGATAGTTTGGCCTCAGTGAGATGTAGCTCAGTGGGGATCGGAGGTAACACCATGCGTCGATCCTTTTCTAAGGCTTCTTTTGCCAGAGCTCTAACATTTTTCTCAGAGCTGAGACTTGGGTGTCAGCCAGGTATCAAAGACGCACAACTTGAACTTGACCGACACCTGACACCCATTGAATGAACTGTCAATCAACCTGACGTTGTTGGTGCCTTAATAAGGTCTTCGGTCTTCTATGTGGACTACTTAGGTGCTTAATATCGCATGGACCTTTTTGATAAAGTTCTGCTAAGCGGAAGGGTATATCTCACGCGGTATGAAACGATTGTAGCTGGCATGTAAAAATAGTGCGTCTTGAGCTTTCTACCGATGCTTTTCGTGTCCCTCTGTCCCTCTAACAATTGATGGTCGTAGTTGCTTATCTATTAATAGTAAATCAGACAGGAAAAAAACACTCTTAACTAATTGATGATCGCCATCTGAAACAACCTTGGGGAATTCTGATATTAAGGCAAATTCTCAAGCTTTCAAGCTTCGTGCCCAATCGGTCAAGCCGTGTTTACTCCGGCCTACATCGGCCATAAACTTTCTTCCAGCGTCCATACGACTGGTGGCAGTTGCTGATACTGCCGCTGACATGCGCTTGGCGACAACGCGTCACTGAAACAACTATAAAATCTCTTCCCTAAGTGAGCTTCTGTCCTCACTGCCAATGTCCTCCCCCATAGAAAGCTTCCCCAGGATCGATCTTTCAAAGACATTTTCACCGATTTATTGGGGTATGAGCATGACGCTGCGTCGCCTCAAACTGGTATTCATGCTTTGATCTAGGATTTGTCATTTCCTTGCTGTACGCTCTCACCTACTTTGTGGCAATGGCACAATCAAACAGAGGATGTCGCAGACTTGGGGGAGCTTCCATTGTCCAAGCCTACATCTATTTCCTAACTGCAAGGCGAGATAGATATAGGGAGTGGGTCACGGTAAGCTTTAGCCTTGTTAGATACATGAAGGTCCTATTTAATTCTTTTCAGGCCCTTTGTATGCTGTATATAATTCTCGCTACAGCTATGTCTCGAAAAGGACTGAGGTCCTCCTTGTAGACTTCTGGATCTGACTTCCTCTGCCCTCGTAGCTCAATCTGTATACTATTACCTCGTAAGTGATACAATCTTATTCCAAGAAATCCCTCGATAAAAGCATGATAATTACAGATTCCTCACTTTGGCTCCACGCTTCCCCTCAACTCTGTCACCTTGTGTGTTGGCTATGTTTCCGTCTCGAATTCCAATCTGATTCCCAAGTCGACTGTAGGGAGCTTTCAGCTGAATGTCTTATTTCCACAATCATCACATTCATGTGAGTACCCTTCCAAATATCATGCTTTGAGTCATTTTTGACCCTCCAAGAGCTCTCAAATGTACTTCGTATATCAATTATATATTGGTATGCAACGAATCCTTGAATTTAGGACCTACGCAAATTGAATATTCGAAACAAAGTCCAGCGCTTCAGATCAAGATACTGGATAGTTTACATGTCCGTTGTATGTATAAAGCATCTTGGTCTGCTGCGGATATAACTTTTACTTCGATAGGCTGTCTGTGCGCTAATAGCATGTGGTATGTTGATTTTACCTCGTCTCTTAAATCGGTCATGGACTTAGTTTGTGATGTTTAGCTGGCGGAATAGGTTCTTATGCAGGCATAGTTCATCCTGATCTTTGCTAACTAAGCATTATAGCATGTGTAGCAACCATGTATCTGTTTCGTCATGGAGTGCTTGCCAATAGGAACAAAATGTTTTCTGTAAGTGGTGTTCATGCACGTTTAACGAAAGATGTATGAAGGTGACCTTTCAAGATTTTCTTTGGCGTCGCTAAAGGTTTTGGGTCCATGACGGACCTAATTGCAACGATTGCAATGTGCACGTATCTTACTTCCTCTATGACTGATGATTTTGGGTTTGTTCCTCCGTCTGCCTTCTAAGTATTCTTCTCAATTAATCCTTCAATACAGGACGAACTCTTTTATCAAAAGAATCGTAGTATTTGTTATTCATCGTGGAATTTTGGTGACTTTGATCCAGACCCTCCTGCTCGTGGCATTTTACGCTGCTCCTAATGATCTATATTGGTGAGCGTGACTCGACATTCCTTCGCCAGCTAATTCTTCTTGGGCACTCCGTTCCGTAGGTTTGCATTTCATGTAAACGTCACGAAGCTATATGCCAATACCTTCTGTAAGTCAAAACAAGTACGTTGTTATGTCTTCGATACTACAACCCATTTTTAGTCGCAATGTAAGCACTGTGATCCTTTCTGCAGCAGATCAAATAACTCTTCCTCGATTGGCTAAAATGCATTATAGGCTCAATGGACGGCAACGCTCCAAGGATCAGCGCAGACCTCCTCCGGTACACAGCTTCACTCTGACAGGGAACCACAGTACTCAGAAGGATGGTTCTGGAAACGACCGTTACTATGATGTCCGTATATTTGATTTGCAGGTGATCTTTAGTTTCCCTGTCATGCAAAAAGTATCGTTCCACATAAACTAATTCCCTCCCTTCCAGAACAGAAATGTCGCGAGCCAAAAGCCGACGACGGTCACAAAAACAGTTACAGTGGAGATAACAGATATCTAACATAAAGTTGTAGTATTTGTATTATGGGCATGAAGTGGAATATCCAAGAATCTTTTTCGTCGTTCTCATTGTGCGAATGAATATTCTTACCTCCGAACCTTGCGAATGGTCAATCCCAGTGAAAAGTCGGTCTGGGAGAACAAGGCAAACAAGTATCATCCAGTGATGTCGAAGCAAATCTCTCTAACTCTATCGTCTTTGACTTCCTCGCTAGTGAAAAACAATGAACCTTGTCTTATTTTGAATATGATTTTATTTATTTACAGAGCTAGAGATTGTACATTATTATATGAAGATGTGGGTGAGACCCTTTGCGGGTTACTCCGAACCCTCGCGACGACCAAGTTTTAACCGCCGGACAAATAATCTGCCCGAACAAGCGAGTTAGCCGCGATTCTCCACTCTTCTTAGGAGGTCACGACGCATCGCATGGATATCTTTCACGATACCCACTTCGAACACTAGCATGCCTCCTTAAGAGATATATATTGGTGAAATGTACTCACTCTGACTGCTTTGTCACTTCCTGAATGCAAGTGTGAGCCTCAAAACGGACTCATGCAAGGAAGGTATTGCCTGTAAGTAAGGTGCTAGGATCTGCTGGTGTTTAGATAGGTAGCCATAGAAAGTGTTGCTGGACCATCTGCCTATTGCTTTCATGGCCTCAAATGGGACCCCTCTCAACAAGTATTCCAGGGTGGCTCCAATTCAGATTCTGTGCCCTTGGAGCAGCTCCAAATTAGCCTCTTTGGTCACCTTGGATAGTACTCCTAGAAATTTCTTCTTGGTCAACAGTGTGGACCTTCCTTTCCTATCCCTATATGCAAATAGGGGGCCATTCTACAGAGGTTTGTTCACTCAGAGGTGGATTCTTAGCACTTTTTCAGGGTCTGAAGTATCTCCTTGAGTTGCCCAGGAGACTGTCTCTCTGTGTACTGCTGTCTTGGTTCTGGGCAAGAAGAATATAGTGGTTTGTAACTGCTTGATCTGTCAACTGAGAAATGTTGCTTGGTTTGACATGGATTTGTGGGTTGAATGAAGATAGCATTGGCACGGTGAACTGGCTGAGTCTGGCTGCTGAGTAGAAGCATGTCATTGTGCATGTGAACACGGCTGCATTCAGTGGGTCTGGTTGCTCTGTGTTTATTCCCAGGCTATTGTGCACAGCTTGTAGGAAAGCTGGGGTACACGGGCACCTTTTCTTCTTTTTGGAGGATGGGAGAGTGATTTTGTCAGCGGCTTTTAGAAGTGTTTGTACAAGTGTGCCATCAAAGTTCCACTTCACATTGTGAAGTAAATGCCAGGCCCTGACCCTGGCCAAGAAATTCTCAATAGCTGTTTTTGAGTATGATTCAGCTAATGCAGCTATCAATGCCTCCAGCACATCCTGCATCACAGGTGCCTGAGTGTTCTCTGGTACTTCCTGATAGTCACAGAACACATGAAACAGCAATAACCCTGTTCCATAAGTCTCTTTTGTAGACTCTGCCCAGGCTCTGCTCATGACTTTGAAGACTCTTGCTACGTCTCCTTCGGAGAGATTATGACAATTTGTTGTGGCTACATTCCTGTCTGTCAGGGGACTCCTCATTTCTTCCTTTTCTCACTCTTTATCTCTTCACTCTCCTTCCATTCATTCTCTTATTTCTTCTGACATTATTTCATTTCACTGTTTCTATTCTTTCAACACTATCTGTTAGTACTACTCTCAGCCCTTGAGATGCTCTGGTTCTTTAGCCACCATTCAGACAAGTGTGGGCCCACTCAGCACCGCTTCCAGACCGCTTATATAAGCCAGAGTTTGCCAGAGTTTGCCCCTTATTTGTACAAGTGTTTGTGTAGGCAATTTTCGAGTTTTTAAGGTTTTGTTGTACTGTACAGTTGTTTCCCATGCTTCAGAGGCCCCAGAAGCGTCCAACCTGGCATAGGGAATCCCTAGACTTGTTCTCTTTGGATCTCCCTCTGCCAGGTGAGTAGCTACCTTGATATTGTCAGTATATATTCTAATACACTTTGGATCTCCCTCTGTAAGGGCGACCTCTAGAGGCTGTGGCTCAGTCACACAGCTGGCAGAGGGAGATCCAAAGTGTATTAGAATATATACTGACAATATCAAGGTAGCTACTCACCTGGCAGAGGGAGATCCAAAGAGAACAAGTCTGGGGATTCCCTATGCCAGCTTCTGGGGCCTCTGAAGCATGGGAAACAACTGTACAGTACAACAAAACCTTAAAAACTCGAAAATTGACTAACCAAACAAGTGTGCAAACAAGGGAGGAAAACTCCGGACTTTAGAAGTCAGAAAGGCAAACTCCGGCTTATCTAAGCAGCCTGGAGCAGTGCTGAAGGGCCCACACTTGTCTGAGTGATAGCTAAAGAACCAGAGCACCTCAAAGGTTGAGAATAGTACTAACAGATAGTGTTGAAAAAGTAGTAACAGCAAAATGAGAGAATGATAGAAGAAATAAGGAAGTGAATGAAAGGAGAGTGAAGAAATAGAGAGTGAAAGAAGAAAGGAATGAGGAGTCCCCTGACACCCTCTGCCAGCTGTGTGACTGAGCCACAGCCTCTAGAGGTCGCCCTTACACTGTCATTCTTCTCTGGCACCCATAACCTCAGCCTTTCACATGCCATGACATGTGGTTTTAGTGGAGATGGCACTGGCTGCAGGCCTTTCTGATATGGCATTGGTCTGCATTTGGCTTTGACTGAGCTCACTTCTATCCTCAACTTTTGTTCAGAACTGCTTCCTCCAGAAGCCTGAGTAAGCCCACCACTCATCACTTTGGTGCTCACTGACTTTGTCTTCAGACAGTCATGTGGTCTTATTAACTCCCTCACTTTGCTTAGCATCAGGTCCTTGCTCTGGCTCACCCTTGGATTCAATATCTGAGAGTGATTTGTTGTAATTAACAATGAACTTACCAAATTGCTCTGAGATTGGGATGGCTGGTGTCACAACCAATTTCCCAACCCTGACCCCAGAACTCTGGAACACACCACTGACCAACAACTGTCACAACCAACTCCCCAGCCCCAACCCTGGAATCCCAGAACACACCCCTAACCAATGCCAATGCCCGCCCTGGGCCCCCAGACACGCCCCAATCCCCTCACATGTTTGCCACCAGTGCCTGATGCCCCACTCTTACCCCGGTCACCACCAGTGCCCAACGATCAACCTGGAAGATGCCACACCCATACCCAGCAATACATTGCACAGGCTCTGGACCTCACCCAGTCGACCTGGAGCTTACCCAGTACAAGTAAGTCAGTAGCCCATCTCATCAGTCTTGATATTGCTATACCTCCTGTCTCTATACTCTCTTGTCTGTCTTGTACCATCTATTCAACCTATTTTCTTATTCAGGGTAGGGCATCACAACGGTACGTGTCATATGTTGTACGGGAGCTCCCTTTGTGCCGTATCATATGTGTCCAGCAGAGTCCGCTACACTGGAGCAGAGCAGTCCCCACAGTGCCGTAGAATACAGAGCCATGGATGTGTCACAATGTGCTGTATGACACGGTCCAGTGGATCGATAAAAGGCGGGCACACACATGCGCACGCAGGCCCGGTGGATGCCAGCGGACACTAGCAGACGTCAATGTGCGTCAGCGGCTGCTGGCGGGCATCAGCACACGAGTGAAAACCTCCTCCATTGGCGGACTTCATGGCATGAATAAACCCTCGTTGAGGTTCCCCACTTCCCTCCCCTCTCCATTCCTCCCCGCAATAACTCGAGGCTGCACATCTCCCCTTCCATTCTTTTCCCACCCCCAATGCTAGCGTACGTCCACGAAAGGGCCCTGCAAATCTACGCAGGCCTACGCAAGCCACCAGCAGACATCCACGCAGACGTACATTGATGGACTCAAACCTACGTGGGCCCACGCAGGCCTGCGCAGGGCACCAGCGGACATCCACAGAGTCTGGTTGGACCAAGGAAAAAGGTAACTTCATCTTGCCTGCCATATGCCTGTGGGTGGGAATCGAACCCCCGGCCTTGGGAAAGCCTCCAGCAACGGAACACACATTTAACTGTTGCACCACAGGTCCGTTACTAACAGATAGATTCAAAGGTCAGATAACACAATGAACAGACGCCCACCTACGTTTCCGCAGGTTCCCGTATGGATTTTTTGAGGTGGAAGGGGGGTGGCATACCTCCCAAAAGAGTTTTCGTGGCTTGAAAGGGGCGTTGGCATCAGCAGCCATCAGCTGGCCATCAGCTGGCATCCGTCGGAGTTCGTTGGCAGCCGTCGTGACCTGCTGGCATCCATTGGCATCCATTGTGCATCTGTCAGCATCCGCCAGATATCCGCTGGTATCTGTCGGCATCCACGGGAATCCATTGGCAACCCCTGGCATTGTCCAGCATTGTCTGGCATTGTCCGGCATCAGGGCGAGAGAGAAGGAAACAGGGTGCGTGGGTGTCCGCCGCATGGGGTGGCATCTCGGAGAGCGTGGGGGGTGGCAGAAGAGGGATGGGGGTGGGGAGAAAGAGGGGGAAGGGGGAAGGGGAGGAGCGTTCTCGGAGAGCGTGGGGGGTGGCAGAAGAGGGATGGGGGTGGGGAGAAAGAGGGGGAAGGGGGAAGGGGAGGAGTGTGGGTGTCCGCTGGTACCCCAGCGGACGTCAGGTCAGGGGGAAGGAGGGAAGCGGGGTGCATGTGGTGGATGGGAGTGGCGTGTGAGGTAGTGTGGGGAGTGGAGAGGATGGCACTGGGGAGAAAGAGGGGGAAGGGCAGAAGAGGGTGCGTGAGTGTCCGCTGTCCGCTGGCATGCCAGCGGACGGTAGCGGACGGTAGCTGACGTCGGCATGTGAGCCAGCTGACATCAGCGGTGCAACCAGTCCCAGTGGTTCAGTGGAATATTTGTTTATTGATATTCAATATTGTGTACAGCGGTGGGTTCTACTCCCCCTACTCCACCTTAACGGGGACTAATGGTGTGTTTTTATATAGGTGCATTTTTGCTCTACATATACATCATACTGACCTGTAGTATGCACCTGTGGTAGTGGATCTGACCAAAACTCTAGCAATTACTGAAGCGGGATAGGATGGAGGAGTTGACACATGAGATCATTCCAGTGCTCATGACAAGTGACGATACACCAGGGCTGACTACTTTTTTTACAAAGATCAGCACAAAGGTAGTCAGCCACAGTGCATCATCAACTTGTCATGAGCACTGGAATGAACACACGCGTGAACTCGTCCATCTTATGCCACTGCAGAAATCTCTGGAGTTTTCAATGGATCAAATTCATGATGCTAGCGGATGTCAGCGGCCTGCTGCTATTATATAATGTGAACTAGTGGGAGTCGAACCCACCTCTTGTGCACAATATGAAATATCAATTGATGAATATTCCATTGTACCACAGGTGCTTACTACAAGTCAGGATGGTGTTCATGTAGTGCACAAATGGACCCATACAGAATTTGAACGGATAGAGATTTTACTGCAACTGGTGCATCTGTATTGAATTGACAATATTAGACTGATATTTATTTACACCATAGAAGTATACAGGAAAGAGGAAAACCATGGTTTGTAGCGGAATATTAGACTGATATTGATTTACACCATAGCATTATACATGAAGCGTCTGTGGTGTAGTGGAATATTTCCCACGAGCTACGATTCGTGCCTTCGGCACGAATTTCGTAGCTCGTTGGGGGCTTCGCCCCCAAACCCCCCCCAACTAAGCCTCCACCCTAACCGAACGAAGTGAGGTTAGGGCTCCAAGTATGTATAGAGAACTCAGTGCTTAATCCCAGCCTCAACCTCACTTCGTTCGGTTAAGGCCTCGGTATTTCACAACTCAATGCTTAATCCCAGCCTCAACCTCACTTCGTTCGGTTAAGGCCTCGGTATTTCACAACTCAATGCTTAATCCCAGCCTCAACCTCACTTCGTTCGGTTAAGGCCTCGGTATTTCACAACTCAATGCTTAATCCCAGCCTCAACCTCACTTCGTTCGGTTAAGGCCTCGGTATTTCACAACTCAATGCTTAATCCCAGCCTCAACCTCACTTCGTTCGGTTAAGGCCTCGGTATTTCACAACTCAATGCTTAATCCCAGCCTCAACCTCACTTCGTTCGGTTAAGGCCTCGGTATTTCACAACTCAATGCTTAATCCCAGCCTCAACCTCACTTCGTTCGGTTAAGGCCTCGGTATTTCACAACTCAATGCTTAATCCCAGCCTCAACCTCACTTCGTTCGGTTAAGGCCTCGGTATTTCACAACTCAATGCTTAATCCCAGCCTCAACCTCACTTCGTTCGGTTAAGGCCTCGGTATTTCACAACTCAATGCTTAATCCCAGCCTCAACCTCACTTCGTTCGGTTAAGGCCTCGGTATTTCACAACTCAATGCTTAATCCCAGCCTCAACCTCACTTCGTTCGGTTAAGGCCTCGGTATTTCACAACTCAATGCTTAATCCCAGCCTCAACCTCACTTCGTTCGGTTAAGGCCTCGGTATTTCACAACTCAATGCTTAATCCCAGCCTCAACCTCACTTCGTTCGGTTAAGGCCTCGGTATTTCACAACTCAATGCTTAATCCCAGCCTCAACCTCACTTCGTTCGGTTAAGGCCTCGGTATTTCACAACTCAATGCTTAATCCCAGCCTCAACCTCACTTCGTTCGGTTAAGGCCTCGGTATTTCACAACTCAATGCTTAATCCCAGCCTCAACCTCACTTCGTTCGGTTAAGGCCTCGGTATTTCACAACTCAATGCTTAATCCCAGCCTCAACCTCACTTCGTTCGGTTAAGGCCTCGGTATTTCACAACTCAATGCTTAATCCCAGCCTCAACCTCACTTCGTTCGGTTAAGGCCTCGGTATTTCACAACTCAATGCTTAATCCCAGCCTCAACCTCACTTCGTTCGGTTAAGGCCTCGGTATTTCACAACTCAATGCTTAATCCCAGCCTCAACCTCACTTCGTTCGGTTAAGGCCTCGGTATTTCACAACTCAATGCTTAATCCCAGCCTCAACCTCACTTCGTTCGGTTAAGGCCTCGGTATTTCACAACTCAATGCTTAATCCCAGCCTCAACCTCACTTCGTTCGGTTAAGGCCTCGGTATTCCACCACTCAGTGCTCAATCCCAGTTTGCCTCAACTCTCAGAGCATTATTGTAAGCTAAATTGAATTTTTCTTGAATTTTTCAGATTTCATTAAGGATTTATAAATCTCAGAAAAACTAAACTCAGTGTATCAGTAAGCCCTGAATTTTTTTCTAATTTTTTAGTGATTTTATCTGAATTTTCTAAGCATTATCTACCAACATTTATTCAAAACAGACCAAAAAGACAACTATTTGTCAGCCTTAGTCATCGATGACTCAGCTGACAAATTTTTAGTCATCACATCAAATTCCCACAAAAGTCGTCGCATATACTATAGATTGGTATTCCTTGTATCTTGCATTAGGTGGGCCCCTAGTGCAATGACATCGAACTCAAATATTTTTGACCACACACAGAAGAATAGACTGATGTTTATTTACATCATA
>JAMWFC010000073.1:471195-568545 GCA_027475525.1 Macrolepiota albuminosa
AGTCCTCCAGCGGCAGGAGATTTGTCTGGTCCGTCACCAAATCCCAAGAAGCCAAAATGGGTGACCTATATTGGTCAACCTCCTCCTGGTACCTATTGTCAACAGAAGGAGCAGGAGGACAAGGATGAGGATGAGGATGAAGAGGAAGAGGAAGAGGAAGAACAAGAGGGCAGGATACCAAAGGGGGAAATTACTGGAGGGATGCTGTTGGGCAGGTATCTGAGGACAGCACCTCATTGCGAGGGTCAGCACATCAACCCCCCTTGCCAATATTGCGCAAGTAAGCGGCTACAGTGTGTCAGGACAAAGGGCGGCACCACATGCAATCCCTGCCGGCTCATTCACAAACGAACATGCAGCCTGATGATTGTCAAGAAAACCGTCAAGCCCAGCAACAAGGGAAAGGGGAAAAAACCACTGAGAAAGAAGTCAGTGACGATTATTGAGAGTGATGATGGTATGAAACTCTTTTCCTGCTCAAATAGCTAACCAATAGTTAGCAGATGAACCAGCCAGTCCAATCGCGGGACCATCAAAACCGTCCATCTGTCCATCCCAACCGTTGACCTCCAACCACCCAGCGGATCCTCTTCTGGTCAAGGAAAAGGGCAAGGAGCGGGCAATGGAGTCTAGTCACAGTGAGGACATTGTGGCTGGTGTAATGGCAGGGGTGGAGAGCCGTTTGGACAGGATGGAGAATGGGTTCCAGGAAGCATTGCGGAATGTTGGGGAGCAGGTGTGGGACGGGTTTGTCATGGCTGAGGCGAGCTGGTTACCGCATATTGAGGACTTCTTCCGTCGCTACCAGACTCAGGTCAACACACTTGGTGGCCGCATAGAAACCCTGCAAACAAATGTTTCTCTTGTGGGTGAGACACTTGAAGACTATGCCAGACAGATCCGTCAGATGGAAGAGCAGATCCGCAATATTTGGGGTGTGGTTGACACTTTGCAGAATCAACTTCACATCTCTACCCGTCCCTCCAGTCCGTCAGCTCAGGATGATGTGGCAGTGCATCCAACAGGGCACAGTGGACTTGGACTCATTGTTGAAGAGAAAGAAACTACTCCTGACCCCATCGCTGACCAATTCCCTGCCACTGCTGACATATCCGTTCCCACTGGTGACACCTCTGCCCTTGCCACTGACCAATCCCATCACGCTGCTGACTTATCTGCTCTCACCGTCGCTCCGTCCCCGCTTCAACAAACATCCTCAAGGACGTCTCCTGCACAAACATCTCCGTCACCCCCTCAACCATCTTCCGTCCCTCTGCCAGTCCCTGCCGAGGACCCTCTCCCTGGGCCAAGGGGACGGGCTCGCAGCAACTCCCGAAGTAGTTGGCCGCCAATGCAACGGACCTGATCATCCAGTCGGCTTACTGAGAGACAAAAGGCAACAGAAGACAAGTGAAGATGGATGGTTTAAGATGGACAGTTTGTTATTGTACAATTTTTTTTTCATTATGATAGACATTGCAGACATTGCTACATTTTTGTAAGACTATAGTTTACAAAAATGTAATGTAACATTTCCCCCTTCCCCACATCAATGACGGCGGACTGGTCAAATGACCTTAGTGCAGCTGCTACTCCTTTTTGCTGGTGTAGACATATCAATGTATTGAGCTGCATCTTCCTGTAGCATTTGTGCTTGAGACTTGCGGGGTCGCTTGGAATTTGTTGACAATTGGTTAGGCAATGCCTTGCGCTTCTTTTGGTTTTGTAATGCCGGCCTTCCCTCACCTTCAAATTGGTCATTGTCCTCATCTTGAAGAATGTCGAGCATCCTTCTTGACACTCTATATCTAGGGGAACCATCACTAGGGCCATTATTGGAGGGTCTGGATGGCTCCATCCTCTTTGTTGTAAGAGGTGGATGGTAGTGGCATCTACCACTGCTGTATCATCAACACATCCATCATGAACGGATTTGTTGAGAGCGGACTCGTCATGAGCGGAAGCTGATATATTTGGTCAGGATTCGTTGTGAACCGTGGATCTGTTGTGGTGCTGAGGCTGGGGAGTGTGCGGTGAGCGCAAGACAGGAGGTTCCTCCTGTAAGTCAGGCAGTGGTGTGTGTGGTACGCTAGGTGACAGGGGAAGTGTAGGCCCCAGTTGCCACTCCAAGTTGGCTGCAGATCCAGTGACTAAAGCGGATCCACCATCAGCGGCTCCATCATTAGCAATGGTCCTACTGTTGCCATCGACTACCGCTGATGGTGTTGGCCTCTGTTTCTGATTTTTCCCTCCATTTTTGCATGTAGCCTTACGTGCTGCTGCTGCTGCTGCATTTTTTTCACGATCAGCTCAGGTGCCGTACTCGGCAGCTACTGGCTGCTTGTGATGGTTGAGATAAACCGTCTAGCAGAAGGTGTCACCAGATCCATACTGTCCTTGATGGTCTCTCCAGAAGTTCAGCAGATGCAATAGCTCAGGCCAACCAAGATTATGGGGATCTTGGAATATCAGACCCTCTGGAAGATACCTTGAATGTATGAATTGCTGATCATTGGTCCTCACTGCCTTGTAAGGAGCAGATTCATACCGGTAACCAGACGCAATTTCTGATGGAGTGATCAGATGATGAGCAAAGGTGGAGAAAACTAGGATTCACTGTAATGAGTATTTAGATAGTCCTGGACAAGCATTTCCAATTCTGCCCAAGTTTGAAATATATTTGGTCCTGGATCTGCTGGTAATATTGGGAATCCATCCCTATCCAGATCAAGGATGAGGTCATGGCGTGTAAGGATAGGAGGAGTCAAATCATGGGGTGATTGCATGTTGGATGGCATGTCTCTACCAAGAAGAGCAGACATGTAATCCATCATCTTCTTGTTGAGGTCACTAACAAGGTCAGGAAAGGAGTCTTGAAAGGTAGGTTGGTTAGCATGGGTCAAGTATGACATATTGTCATGACTATAATTGGTGTCAAAATTGTTTAAAGAATGATGGCACCACATACATTCTAATAGTCATGCCTTCATCTGCATACCAACCAACAACAGTCCAACTCAACATGCCCATCTCTCTAAATCGAAGCACATCTGCATCGTCCACACGCTTCAAACCGTGCTTTCGGGCCTTCCTGGAGAGACAACGATTAGAAAGCGGAATCAAGCGGACGGATGTACAATGAATAGAGGACGGATGGGGGATAGAAGGAATACCAACTTGCGCTGAATTTCTGGTGGATTTCCTTTTTCACTCCATTCTGCTGCCATCTTCCGTAAACGACTTTCCTCCTGCGGTGTGAGTTGATGCATAACATTTTTGACAGCCACATTATATTGTGCAAATGCATCCAATCCCAAGGCATTGTGATCCTTACCCCTCAACAAGTTCTGGATCTCCTCGTTTATCTCCTTTGCCATTGTCTGCCGGACAACATCTCGCAGTGAAGTTTTCAGGAGCACCTTTGGATCTTTATGCTGGTAATAAGGGCGCCAGCAATTCTTGATATACTGGACAACCTTCTATTCAAGCAAATGATGTCTAGTTCTTTGCAATGAGTTGCTGTACCTACTTTGATTCTCTCTGCTCACTCTTCCCCTGTCTTTGGCTCTGTCCCCTTAGTGGCCCAGTAGTTGAAGATATCCATTAGGATTTTATCCTTCAAGATAGCAGTCCAAGCTTGAGGAGTAGTTGAGGAGCGGTAGAGTTCCTTGTATGGTTCAAAGATAGATCTTTCTTCTGCTGTAAATATCAGTTCCACTCGTCTTTTCTTTGGTAAAAATATTGGTTCAGGCGGTTGCAGGAGGGCAGACATGTTTGTAGACAATATAATTTTCTGCAACCACACAGTTCTCAACCAAAGGATCACATGATAAAATATAGATTTTCCGTTCAGTATCCGTTGATGACAAACGGATTCCGTTTGTCTTCGACGGATAGGGTCCGCTGTCCGCTGGTATCCGGCCTGTCCAAATTGGGGCATATTGCCGATATTGATGAGCAGTCTCATTAGATATCCCATACAATGGCTAGGTCCTGGCCATAGATATTTTGATCATGAACCTGAACTCTCTAAAGAAATGCAAGCGACCAAAAACAACAGTCATCAGACAAAGGGACCTCATCCCGTTTGCTGAGGAAAGGACACAACTCACTCAGAAGACACGAGGGTTGCCAGTCCTCATAACACAATGGCTACCACTGGGTCCCGCTCCCATTGTAACTGGTGCACCACCTGCGGCATTTGCAGATGATGATAACTTTGCACACTTGGACAATAATCCAACGGTAGATGATGTAGATGATACAATGCCCATATCCATAAGGCATGTAAAGGTGATTTGAATGTATGCTATTATTGAGAGCGAATTATTCAAGTTCATACATAGACACAGGCAGATTATCTTAACGACTTCATCAACCATGTTCCACAGTTGCTCAATGGAACAGCTACCTTGGCACATCGGGCAGAAATCCTTGATGATCACATGTGTGACTCAAACTGGAAGAAGCTGCTTGACATGGTTCCATTCCTATGTCAAAAGTACAGGACTATGTGGAGATGAGAGATGCAGCTGTTCAATATTTTACTGAGCAATCCGTTGGAATATCAATGGATTTACTAACAAGCTGGGAAGCCAGAATAGCTAAGGCAGAAAGGCTCAGAGAGGAGGGAAACCGTAAAGCAATGGATATTCTGAAAGCTCGTACAATGACCTTCAATAGTGCAAGTGAAGACTGAATGGCAGCAGACAGTGGAAACCACTCAACAGATGTTGCAGCGACGGATATTCATTCCTTCTGGATTCAACTTGTCTTTGACATTGAGGAGCAGCAGTAAGGTGTATTGCTGATGGCCCAAACTATTTCACTAATTGGAAGCTCAGAATTGCAATTCAGGACCAGGTTCACCATTTGAATCGGCATGCAAGCAATGATGATCGGCAAAAGGTCGAGGTGGAAAGAGAAATATTAAGGGTTCGACTCAATGTCCTTGCTGCTTCTCAGGACAGGAGCGGGTTCATTGCTGGTGGAAGGTGGACTGCCCCCCTGGAACCGGATGAAGTTCCTGGAGCCTTTGACGACAATGAAATGGCAGAAAATAGACAACCAGCGGATCCGCTGGTACCGCTGGCAGATAACCTTGAACCAACGGATGTAGTTGTTCCAGAAGATTTTGAAATCTCCTTCCCATCTATGATCATGGGTAATGTCTCACCATTAACAATGATAGAGCGCAATCTGCGCTTGATTCAAATTGAAAGGCTCCTGCACCTTCGGGAATTCATTGCAGAGAAATCATTCCTATATTCTCATGTTGTCCAGGTCGCCCCAAGCAAGAATGTGAAAACTTGAGCTCGTGCATCTCTTCAAAGAATCCAGGCCTCAATCCTGGTGAAGGCTCATGCCTATACACGATGCCGCAGTGCTCTGCTGCAACTGGGATCAGACCCCAGCATTCAGAGAAAGTATCCAGTTCTACAGAAAGCGGATTTGAATGCAAGCACAGCTATACAAGATCCCAACATTCCTGGTTCATCAAGGATCAAGGTATCTTGGATATGGCACTCTAATTCTGATGCAGAAAATGAATCTGCAACTATTTCTGAATGTGAGTCCTCTTGTTAACATTTCCATTATCATTACATCCGTTCGTGAACATATCTCTTCAGTTAATCATGTTCATTATCTATGTGCTAGAGCACAACGCAACAGATGGACAGAGGAATGTCAGCTTGTCACGAGTGAAATGGAGTGGACAGTTCGGTATTTCTTCAACCAGGCAGATATTTGGTTGAAGCGTGGTATGTCAGTGAAGAAAAGAGGTCTCCAGTCATATGCCCACAAAAAGGTGGCCATGTGGCAAGAATTGGCCTCGATGGCAATTGATAAATTTAGGCGGGTGCTTCCTGATTTTATTCCCCCCCAAACTGCAAGAGATCCGCTGTGAAAATGGTGGATGCAGAGATGGATTGATATGATGGATGCAGAGACGGATTGATGTGACGGATGCAGAGACCAATTGATGTGATGGATGCAGAGACGGATTGATGTGACAGATGCAGAGATGGATTGAACTGATAGATGCAGCTTGCTGCCATCAGCGGATGATCAGAACGGATTTGTGACAGTCACGTGCAATGGAATTGTTGAAAATCACTTTTGTTTACAAGGCACAAAAATCTGATACATAGCAGTATCCCCTTCTACAAGCAAGAGTGCAATGGCGTCTACCTCTGTACCACACAATGTCATGTCTCAAGCTACTGTACTAGAAAATTTGCAAGAGGTTGTTGACTACATCGAGTCACACCTTATTGCAGCACTTTCCATATTTGGCAATCTTGCGCCAAGTCTTGAAGTGGAAGAGGCATGGATTATCCAGCATCTAGACAAGGAGTTGGTAAAATAACTTCAAAATGTGTAAATATATTAGGATCTGACTATGTGCCATAGAACTTTGTATTGTCATATCTGGGGGCTGCATCACTGAATAATGTGGTCTGCAATGTCCCAGACATTATCAAAAGCATGAGCCAATTTTTCCCTCTCCAAAATCAGCAAACTTTGCCCACAGAGATCCTGGAGTTTGTTGATGGCCGTCAAGGTCTTATCAGGAATCTGTATGGCTGTGATTGGTGGAACCACATTGGCCGAGAGGATGTTCAGGTCTTAAGCAATGAAACGCTGGAGCATTGCCTTCTCGTACATCAGCAAGGCTTCCACTCTCTTGAAAGCTTCTTGGCATGCAACCGCTGGCCACCCATGACAATGCCATCTAATGGATTGGTGTCCGTCCCAGCACCAGACAATTTGCTCTGTGTGTTTGCAGGTAGCGGATCCACCAGGGGCCACCAGCGGATGCTTCTAGCCATAGACAAGTGGCGGTCGCTGGATAGGATGGAACATGTGCCAACAGCCAATGATATGATCCGCCTGTTTGCTGGCAGCAAGTCCATTGCTGCTTCTGTTGTCAGTTCTGTTGCCAGGTCCGTGGATCCTGCTCGGACGGGCCAATTGACAGGCATCAAGTCCCATACCAATAGTATTGATGGTGAGCAGCCTGATCCTCAAGACTTCCTCTCCATGGCCCATCCTACCACTCTCCCTGATGTCGACTCTCCCCAATGGCCATCCTTGACACATATTGAACCCTCAAATGCACAACATCCATTCCACCACCTCTACAGTCAGAGTAAACCTGGACTGGTGTATGGCCCTACAATGGAAAACTCTCACATTGTAGTTCAACCAGCATCCCAACTTCCTTCCGCCCCAGCAGCTCATGTCCGTGGAACATTTAGGGAGCTGGAGGAAACTGACAACAACCAGGTGGATATCCCTAATCCATCCATTAGTGACCCTGACTTAGAGGGTATCCCTCCTTTGTTCATTCCTGCAGAAGGAGAGATGGAAGATGAATCTTTGCCGCCTTTGTTTATTCCTGCAGAAGAGGAGATGGAAGACAAATCTTTGCCACCTTTGTTCATTCCTGCAAAAGAGGAGATGGAAGAGGATTCTTTGCCTCCTTTGTTCATTCCTGCAGAAGAGGAGACCGAAGACAATGATTTGCCCCCTTTGTTCATTCCTGTGGAAGAGGAGATGGACAACGATTCTTTGCCACCTCTATTCATTGTTGGTGAAGGAGCAGAAGGACTAACAGCGATGGAGACTGTGGCGGCCAGTGATGGCAAACAAACAGAAGTCCGGAGCGGTGGACGTATGGTGACCGAGGACAAAGAAAACCTTCCGCCACTATTTCTTGTGACGGCAGAAGAGACGGATGGAGGCATGGCAGCCAATGACAAAGAAAATCTTCCACTGCTTTTTGATGTAACAGCTCTTCAAATCCCGTCTTCCCCCTTCCAACAATCTCCTTCTCCAACCCTACCTACTGGTAACAATGTCCGGGAGTGGGAGGAATATGAGTCACGTATGACTCGACGTGAGGATCAGAGAAGAATTAATGAATTGTATCAACAACGTGAGTATAATTTGGCACTGGTAATCATAGTTAATTTATTTCAACAGAACAAGAATTTTGCACTAAAGCAAAACATGGTCGATGTAGGCCCATTGGCCCTTTCAATCAAGCTGGTCATACTGATGATATGTCTGTTGATATGTCAGAGTCACCCTCACCATCTTCATCGTCAGGCCTGATAGCAAACTATGAAGACATCACACTTCCCAGACCTCAGGGGCCATATACACTGGACGACTTTGCATTTTTGACAGCAGACTACCTGCTTGATGAGGATTTGTTCTATTCAGATGCATTACATGAATCTAATGAAGAGGAGGAATACACATTGGATGAGTAATTTAATCCTTAGTTACTATAATTCTTGGCTTTTCCGTTGGTTATTTTTTGTCAAGATTAACCGTCCCATTGTGCTGCTGATATTTTTCGTCAAGATTAACCGTCCCGTTGTGCCGCTGACGAATCTATCATAAATCTGTTTGATCTGTTACCTCCAGTTGTGCACTAGAAGGAACATAAACTGACAATATTCTGCTAGACTACAGGACATTCTGTGGATTATACATAAATATCACTCTAGTATTGTGTACTAGGCTACAGCACTTTACTACAGACATTTCAATTAGTTTGGACAGGACTCAGGTCCACTAAGATTAACCGTCCCATTGTTTTGTTCCATTATGCCACTCTCATAAACGCAAAAAACAACACACTCTTCAACAATTAAACAAGGGGGACTTGAACCCTCAAATTGGGCAGTAGAAATAATATAGACGTAAATAACAATTAGTAAAAGTCATGTCTAATGATGTGCACTAGTGGGATTCGAACCCGGCTCTTGTGCACAATATGAAATATCAATGTATCAATATTCCATTCGACCACAGGTCCTTACTAAAAATCAGTGCAGTTTACATCTGGTGCAAAAATGCAGCAGTATAAAAAGACAACATTATATGTCATTATGGTGGACTAGAGAAGTCTGGACTAGGGGAGTCGAACCTGCCACTCCACACAATACTGAAAATTGAGTGGGTCAGATCAACTACCACAGGCCACTGACAGGCAGGTTTGACTCCCGCTAGTGCACATTATATAATAGCAGCAGGCCACTGATGTCTGCTAGCATGAACACTATCCTGACTTCTAAGTAAGTGCCTGTGGTACAATGGAATATTGATAAATTGATATTTCATATTGTGCACAAGAGGTGGGTTCGACTCCTGCTAGTGCATATTAGAGCAGCAGGCCGCTGATGTCCGCTAGCATCATTAATGTGATCTGTTTAAAACTCCAGAGATTTCTGCAGTGGCATGGGTTGGTTGTCTTTGCACATGTGATCATTCCAGATTTCGTGACTATGCACAACTTCGTCCAACCCATATCTGCTTCAGTAATTTCTAGCGTTTTTAATGGATCAACTTGATGATGCTAGCAAGTGATGAACGGATATTTTATTAGGGCTTACAGGCCCTATTAAAATATTTGTCACTAGCAGGAGTCCAACCCGCCTCTCAATATTCCATTGTCACCATTAGACCCCATTAAGGTGGAGTAGGGGGAGTAGAATCCACCGCTGTACACAATATTGAATATCAATAAACGAATATTCCACTGAACCACTGGGACTGGTTGCACCGCTGATGTCAGCTGGCTCACATGCCGACATTGTAGTACTTGGTGGCAAATATTACTGTAGTTCTGGGGCTTATTGGTAACTCAGAAAGTTCCCTCTAATCCACACTGTTGCTTGATGATAAAAACTTGATGTATTGGGTGCTTCACAGAATATCAAATATCCTGATGGGCAGAAGAAGGTTCTCAATAAACTCCAGCCTAAGCAGTTCACTTCCTGGGAACCACCGAGCCTTTGTCTACCAATAGACTTCCAATGAGAGGTGTTCAATAAACTCTAGCCTAAGTGATTCACTCCCTGGGAACCACCGAGCCTTTGCCTATCAATTGCCTGTCTATTCTCTACTAAACTTGGGCTATTTATACTGTTTTTCTGGTGCACAGACCACTATCTACACATGACTCTTTTGTTGTCAACTCCCCAGCCTCCAAAACATATTTGATAGTCCAATTTCCCTTTTGGGAGGCATGTTTCGGTGCCACCAGTTCCACCATTCCTCCGGATGTCTCTGATTGCCACTTCCCCATTTGCTTCAGCTCCATTTAGCACGATCCCATTCATAGATCCTTCTTTCCCCTTTTAGCGCTTCCCTGCATTCCATGCTTCTTTTAACATCCCTCCATGCTTCTTTTCCTTTCCCCTTTCAGTCATGTCAAATCGGGCATTGTCAGATCTGATCTTGATCTAGATCATCACAAATTGATCCCATTTCGTCACTTCTGCCAGCTCCCATGCTTCCCCTCCCCATTACAGTGGTTGGACTATTGTTGAGTGGATAGCTTGAGCTGGTCCCTGCCCTTTGTTCTGTACTGTCTGTGTATTTATTGGGGTGTTTTTGGAGATATAATTTGTTGAGACTGCTACCAGGAGGCTTACAGTTTTCAGCCTTATGATTAAATGTTTATTTTGACTTCTGGTGCATGTTGTGTCCCTGACTGCTGGTACAGCGTCGTATCAACATCAGCTATCATCCGCTACTGTCTGCTGGCATGCCAGCGGACAGTGGACACTCACGCACCCTCTTCCACCCTTTCCCCTCTTTCTCCCCAGTGCCATCCTCTCCACTCCCCACCCCCGTCCACCACATGCACCCCGCTTCCCTCCTCCCCCCTGACCTGACGTCCGATGTCTGCTACGTCTGCTGGGGTACCAGCGGACACTCACGCTCCTTCCCTTCCCCCTTTCCCCTCTTTCTCCCCACCCACATCCCTCTTCTGCCACCCCCCACGCTCTCCAAGATGCCACCCCATGCAGCGGACACCCACACACCCCGTTTCCTTCTCTCCTGCCCTGATGCCGGACGATGCTGGATGATGCCAGGGTTTGCCAACGGATTCCCGTGGATGCTGACAGATACCAGCGAATATCCGGCAGATGCCAACAGATGCCAACAGATGCCAGCGGGTCACGATGGCTGCCAACGAGCTCCGACGGATGCCAGCTGATGGCTGCTGATGCCAATGCCCTTTTCAAGCCACAAAAACTCTTTTGGGAGGTATGCCACCCCCCTTCCACCTCAAAAAATCCATACAGGAACCTGTGGAAATGTAGGTGGGTGTCCGTTCATTGTGTTATCTGACCTTTGAATCTATCCATTAGTAACGGACCTGTGGTGCAACGGTTAAATGTGTGTTCCCTTGCTGGAGGCTTTCCCAAGGCTGGGGGTTCGATTCCCCCCCACAGGCATACGGCGGGCAAGACAAAGTTACCTTTTTCCTTGGTCCAACCAGACTCCGTGGACCTGCATAGGCCTCTGTGGATGTCCGCTGGTGCCCTGCGCAGGCTTGCGTGGGCCCACATAGGTTTGAGTCCGTCGACGTACGTCTGCGTGGATGTCCGCTGGTGGCTTGCGTAGGCCTGCATAGATTTGCAGGGCCCTTTTGTGGATGTACGCTAGCATTGGGGGTGGGAAAAGGATGGAAGGGGAGATGTGCAGCCTCGAGTTATTGCGGGAAGGAATGGAGAGGGGAGGGAAGTGGGGAACCTCAAGGAGGGTTTATTCATGCCATGAAGTCCGCCAATGGAGGAGGTTTTCCCTCATGTGCTGATGCCCACCGGTGGCCACTGATGCACATTGATGTCTGCTAGTGTCTGCTGGCATCCACCGGGCCTGCGTGCGCATGTGTGTGCCCACCTTTTATCGATCCACTGGACCGTGTCATACAGCACATTGTGACACGTCCGCGGCTCTGTATTCTATGGCACTGTGGGGACTGCTCTGCTCCAGTGTAGCAGACTCTGCTGGACATGTATGGTATGGCACAAAGGGAGCTCCCGTACAACGTATGACACGTACCATTGTGATGTCTCTATGTGTCTTATTCTCTCAAGTTTGCCAGTTCTCTAAGTCTCACTTCGATTTTCTCTCAGTCTCTCCTCCTCCAATCACCTCCCATTATTCTCCGCCCTAACTAGCTCTGCCTCTTCCCATCCCCACATTCTGGACTTAGCCCAGGATCCTGCTCCACCCTGATGATGCCCAAAGTTTGGTCAGAAACAAATATAACAATAGTGTTACCATACCAATTGCTTGCGTTGGGCACGCTATAAGTGATGTGAGGAGTCCCGGGCAGGTCCCAGAGAACGCGCCTATGAAAATGAGGAAAAGTCGGTAAGGGGGTTGGCAAGTGTAAAGCGCTAAGGTAAAGCACCTATGAAGGGAGCAGTAAGTGAACACGGCAACGTAAGTGGCAAGAGCGTGGTAAGCTTAGCAAAGTCTAAGCGTCAATAATGCCTGCCATAGCTGCAAGGCGCAAATAAGTTGAAGACTAGCAATAGTCTGCAACTGCCGACGAGTTCGATGTTGCCGACCGTAAATGAGATCTTGAGCATAAGGGAGGCTGATGAAAGGGGAGCAGGAAATTCTGGTCTGTTCTGTGTGTATGTACAAGTTGGTAAGTACTTTATATACTACAAGGAGTTCACCGTTGCCAGTGACCAACCATTGCCAAAGTGCGGTAAACTAGAAAATTTCATAGGGGTAGCTCCAATGGTTTCAGATCCCTACCGTCCATTCAAGGCCCTTAGCGACGCCAGGTGGCAGATTGCAAAGCTAAACCATCAATCCATCACCCTTCTGTCTGTCCAAAATGCCTAGCAATGTCAGGTGCCAAATCGAGGTGCTAAGCGATGTCAGACGCCAAGGTCAAACGCCAAGCTGTCCGTCAGTTTTTGATAGATCATCAGGCTTCTTGCTAAGCGCTGTCATCAGTGACTGATGCCATCTGTCAGTTGTCATTCTGTCTGCCGTCAGTGCTATCATTGATCAGATCCGCTTCTTGCCGTGTGCAGCCGTCAAATATCGCCAAAATTAGTTAATTAGCGTGTGCTAAGGTATCCTGAGCCTGTGCCATGTTGCCGTAGCCTGCCGCTGATGCGCTGATCCTGTATGGGGTCCTATCAACCCTACCCTATGAGTTCTGGCACTCCACGTACTCCCGGAGCACCCTTGCACCCCCACCAAAACTCCAGATCTCGTCCTCCATTGCCCAAAGACACTCTGTAGACTTCAAGTCCACCCAGTAAGGACCCGCTTGCCTCCAGAGGCCCCTGTCATCAGCGGAACCTGACATAATATCAAGACTCCCCCTTACCCTGTTCTCGATGTCTACATACACCCCTGTCTACTATCCTGTGGGCTACCAAACCAATGTCTACAGTTGTCTGCTATCAGAACAATACAACTATAGCACCCCCCAACCCCTATACCCACCTCCGATTCCTGAAATCTACCTGGCACCCCGCTTCTGGGCCCCCAACCCCAATGGAGCCTATGGCCCCTCTGCTAGCCAGCTCTTACACCCTCCGGACTGGCAGATGTACGCCAACTCTCTGTCAACTCTGGTTCCCATGGGATGGTACCCAGAGGACTCTCCAAAACCCCATGGGGAGCCACCCTGCCTCCTGCCAGCAGAGGGCCATTTGCACCCTGGCCTCAGCCCACCCAGCCCCAATTTCCCTCCTCAACTACTGAAACTCCCTATCCTCCCCCCCAGAACTAACCGTGCCCCATAGCAGCGCCACCAGTCCAACCCCCATCTTCTCCCTTGGAATGATGTGCAGAGGACTACCTTTGACAGCAAGATGAAGTACTATGTGCACTCTGCACCTCTTCCAAGAAGTTTGCCCAATGCACCCATGCCCTCCTGGTGACCCTCAGTAACCACAACCTCCGGGGCACTCTGGAGGAGTGGGACAATTGCCTCCTCCGCTTCCATGAGCAGTTCAGAAAGGGGACCTTCCCTGACAATATTAAAAGGACCCTACAGGTGGACCCGATGCTCCAGAACGAACTCCAGAACCTCGTAGATGAAATTTACACCAGCCCCAACCCTTGCCGCTTCAAGGACCCCATGGACCCAGCCTGCTCCTTTCATGTTCAAAGAACCAAACCCCAAGCTAGCACCCAAGAAAACCCCCAGGACCAACAACGGCAAGAGAAGCTGAATACTGCCTCCACCACCTTGCAAGCCTTGAACCCAACTGGGGGCCTCTTTGATCAGCCTGCTGCCCATACCATCAGGCTCTCTGCCTGCCCCCAGGCCTTCTTGGTGCCCAGTGCCTTCAGTATGTGGGCACAAGCGACCGAGGGCAATCCCCTGTCCCAGGAGGGCAACCCCCACCCCGAGGGCGACGACACCTCAGAAGATACTCTCTCCTACATCAATAAACCCCAAAACCCTGGGCTTCCTCCTGACAACCCCAGGAACCCCCCCTCCAATCCTGCTCCTGAGTTTTCTTGAGAACGTCCCCCCACCTGGACTTGCGATCTCCCCGCACACAGGAAGGACCCCTGAGACCATACAATTCCATGCAAGCCCCACCCTGACCCCCCTTTGAGACAGGGCCCCCCCATGCTTTCCCTGACCAGTGACCCCCTTGACCTCCCTACAGTCAACCACCCCAATGCCCTCCAGAGCTGGGACCACCACCTCCCCCTCCTTCTCCCAGACAACCTCCCCCCACTGCCCACCCTCCAACAAGAGCCCCTAATCCCTACCAGGGGGTTATGGACAGCCTTCCGGGGGAGGCCCACCCGACGGAGGACCCCCTGGGGAATGAGGTGCTACTATGGGAGCCTTTCCACCCCAGCAGAGAGGGGAAAATTACTATTACTACTACTATCATGCCACCCCCCTGCACAATCCAAATCCACAGGATGACACCTGGAACGCCCTCACCCAGGAAGGCAAGCTCGACATACAGAAGCCCAAACTCTTCCATGGATGCAACCACAGACGTGACCCCCAGAAATGGCAAACCTTTCTAATGCAGTGCCTCAACATGTTCCAAGCCAAACCTGTCACATTTCAGCTCAAAGGATCCCATGTCACATTTGCTACCTCATACTTGCAGGGACTGGCTTTTGACCACTACACAGCCCTCCTCCGATTTGACCCCAACAACCCCATGCTGTCTCAGTGGATGGCCTTCATGCAAGAGTTCTCCAGTCACTTCAGTATCTTTGACACTGTTGCAGAGGCTGAGGAAAACCTCTTCAACCTCCAAATGAGATCTGAAGAGCGCTTTGCCACCTTCATTGTCCAGTTTAAGAAAGAAGCTTACAAGATGGGCTGGAACTACAATGCACTCCAGTTCGCCCTCTGATGGGCACTCCCTCAGTGGATCAAAGACATTCTCTGCCTTGCACCCAAACAGGCAACATACAATGGCTACAAGGTACTGGGAAGACTGCAACAAGTACTCCGGCTCTTGGGCCCAATGGACCCCTCTGGAGAGACCCTCCTGGAAGGCTAATAATTCTGGAGTCCCTAACCAGGTATCCCAAGGCCCCACCCCACATCCTATCCTGGGACCACCCACATCCCAGCACCACAACTGCCAGCCACCCTCAATGCAGCTGACATCAACAACATCCCCGACCCCCTCTCTGGAGACCCCAACGACCTCAACACTTCAACCAACGATCACCCCAAAGATGATGAAGAAGAAGCCCTCCACACAAACCGAGTCAGGAACCCCAACCGCCCCTGGATTGATGTTCCTGAGGAAGTTCAGGAGCAGCAATGCTGGAAGGGCACCTGCCTCTGCGGAGAGCTCGGACATTTCATCGGCAGTTGTCCAAAGTGCCAGACCATGGGTCAGGCTGTCTGGACCATTGACGGAGAAGACTGTGACTTCCAGTTCATAGAAAACAACCTAGCAATATAGAAACAGAAGACATTCTGAATCACGGCTTGGACTCTGACGTCTTCTCCACCCTGGTTTCCCATCTTTGTGCCACAGCTCAACAACCCTCAGACACCCTCCTGACCCATCTCCTCTTGCACTCCCCTTAATCCCTTCTTCTCCGTACTACCCTTGCCTCCTCCCCAGAGCCCGTCAACACCCTTGTAGACAGCGGTGCTACCAACAACTTCATTGATGAAGCCTGGGCAGCCCTCGCTTCTCAGCCCCCTCAAAGACTCCCTATCCCCATTCACCTCCAGCTCTTCAGTGGCAACTCCTCCTTGGCTGGTGACATCACTTACTTTGTGCAGATGCCCATAACCTTTGCCTCTGGCCATTGTCAGACACTCTGACTCCTGGTCACCAAGCTCCATGCTGCCGCCCCTCTTATACTTGGACTCTCTTGGCTGCACACTATGAACTCTCAAATTGATTGGAAGGCCCTCACGCTCACCCTTGACTGTGGCACGACCCAGAAAACCATCCCCTTTGAGTCCCTACCCTCCCCAACAAGCCTGGAAGACCCCCGACATCCCCAGGAAAAGTTCCTTGACCTCCGCTCTCAAGCCACCCAGTCCTTCGTGATCTACATATGCCTCAGCGCCACCTCCAAGTGCCTCCCTGCCTTCATTGACAGCAGAGCCACTGCGATGTTCATCAGCGACTGCCTCTCCCTTCCCCACACCCAGCTTGACAAGCCTCTTGAGCTCTGGCTGTTCAATGGGAATGATGCCACATCTGGACCTATCACAAAGGGCCACTCCACCACCATAACCCTCGACAACAATCTATTGTTCTCCGTCGACTTCCTGGTCACGCAACTTCTTGAAATGACCTCCATTGTCCTCGGACTCCCTTGGCTTTAAAAGATGAACCCCAACATCTGCTGGGAGGACCTCACCATGATCTTCCCTGATCCCAGGGCCCACCTCACTGCCGTCCACCTCTATCTTCAGACCCTGAACAACCTGAGATGCCCCACAACTCCCCAGAAGGAACCTATCCAGTTCTTCCCAAACATCCCCCAAAATCGCTACAAGGGACCCCACTACCCTGCCCAGAATCACCAACCCTCACCCAGGCCCAATTCTGAACCTGGTGCACTCCCCAAATCACCTGGGGCCCCAGACATCAAAATTATCAGCTGCACCCCCTTTGCATGGATTCTCCAGGATGGCACCCTGGCCTACCAGCTCTAGGTATCTCCAACGCTACCCAAGGAACACCTCCAGGCCAAGGACACCAGCCCCAACACTAAGACCAAAGACCAACTCCTTGCCGAAGTCATTCTCCCTGAATATCATGAGTTGGCTGACTTCTTCTCCGAAGGTAGTGCTAAGGACCTCCCCCCACATTGGTCATACAATCGCAAAATCAACCTCAAGGACAGCACAAAACCCCCACTCAGCAAAGTCTATAACATGTCCGAGGTTGAGCTCCACACCCTCAAGGATTACCTCAATGACATGCTGGGAAAGGAATTTATCCATGCTTCAATCTCTGCTGCCGGAGCACCAGTCCTCTTCACCAAAAAGAAGGACGGATCCCTTTGACTATGCGTTGACTACTGGGGGTTGAACAAGATTACCAAGAAGAACCGATACCCCTCCCCCTCATTGGAGACCTGGTTGACTGCCTCCAAAAGGCCAAAGTCTACTCAAAGATCAACCTTTGTTCTGGCTACAACAACATCCAGATAGCCCCAGGACATGAATGGAAGACTGTCTTCTGCACCCGCTATGGGCTCTTTGAGTATCTGGTAGTGCCCTTTGGTATGACTAACTCTCCTGTGACCTTCCAGTACTTCATGAACAACATCTTCCACAACATGAACAATGTCTTCATCATCATGTACCTGGACAACATCCTGATCTACTCCAACTCCCTTGATGAACACTAAATTCACGTCTGACAAGTTCTTGAGCAACTCTGGAGTCACAACCTGCACGCAAAACCGGAGAAATGCTCATTTCACATCATGGAAGTTGAATACCTTGGAGTCATCATCACCTCAGAAGGAGTTTGTATGGACCCTGCAAAGGTCAAAGCAATCCTCAACTGGCCCCCTCCAAAGAATGTCAAAGAGGTACAATCCTTCCTTGGGTTTGCAAACTTCTACTGACGCTTCATCAACAACTACTTCAGTATCACCAAGTCCCTTAACTGGCTAACTCGGAAGGACACCCCCTGGAGGTGGGACAGTAAGTGCCAAAGCGCATTCACCTTACTCAAGGAAGCCTTCACTTCAGCTCCGATTCTCCGGCACTACAACCCCACTCTTCTGGTTGTTCTGGAATGCAACACCTCCAACTATGCCATTGCCAGCATCCTTTTGCAGATGGGACCAGACCAACAGGACCTCCGACCTGTGGCTTTCTACACCCACTCAATGATTCCAGCCGAACTCAATTACAACATCTACGACAAGGAATTTCTTACAATTGTCAAAGCCTTCAAGCAATGGTGAGCCTACTTCAAAGGTGCCCCCACCAAATCCAGGTATACTCAGACCACAATAACTTTCAGTACTTCATGACCACCAAGCTTCTCAGCCAACGACAAGCCCAATGGTCCAAAGTCCTCTCAGAGTACGACTTTACCATCTATTACCACCCAGGATGACTCAGAGCCAAACCCAACACCCTCACCTGATGCCCAGATGTCTACCCTAAGAAGTCCTTTGAAGCAAGGCAAAACACCTTCAACCATTGCATGGTAATCCCTCCCGAGCATTTAAATGTGGTACTAATCTTCAACAAGAAAGGGATTCTGAAGCAGATCTGGGACTCCCCCTGAGATGACTACTTCACCTGGCACAAATCCTAGAGACCCACCCCCAATGGACCCCCTCTTGACCCCTCTTTTACCCTCTCCCCTGATGGCAAAATGCTCCTCCACAATGGCTGCATCTACACCTCAAACTGTAAGAATGTCTGCCTTGATATCCTCCAACAGCACCATGATCACAAGCTCAGGAGACACTCAGGAATATGTAAGACCCTCCAACTCATCTCCTGCACTTACTTCTGGCCAGGAATGAAGAAGGATGTCACCTGGTACATCTGAGCCTGTGAACCATGCCTCTGGGCCAAGGTTCCCTAGCATAAGCTCTACGGATTACTCAAGCCCCTGCCTGTTGGATGATGCCTGTAGTCTTCAATCTCCATGGACCACATTGTTGAGCTCCCAGAATCAGATGGCTTTGACGCCATCCTTGTCATTGTATGCCGACTCACAAAGCAGGCCATCCTCATCCTCTGCTACACCTCTGACAATGTTCTGGGATTTGCCCGACTCTTCCTAGAGCACATGTTCTCCAAGCACAGGCTCTCCAATGACATCATCTCTGACTGAGGCCCCCTCTTCATCTCAAAGTTCTGGACGTCTCTATGCAAAGCCCTCAGTGTCTGCATCAACCTCTCCACCGCATATCACCCTGAAACCGATGGACAAACTGAACAGGTCAATCAGACCCTGGAACAGTACCTCCAGATCTATGTCAACTACCTCCAGAATGACTGGCGCACTGAACTTCCCCTCACTGAATTCACCTACAATAATACTTCCCACTCAGCTACAGGAGTATCTCTCTTCTTCATGAATAAGGGGTACCACCTCCAGTTGACCCTGTCCCTCTGAGACATCCCTGCCCATGCAGCCTACAAGGCCACCCAGGACCTCTGGGATTTCCATGAGTTCCTCCGGAGTAAGATTGAAGTCACCAACAAGGCCTATGCCAAACACGCCAACTCCTGCCGCAAACCCACCCCCGACTGGAATCCTGGAACCCTGGTGATAGGCTTCTACTCAGACTGAGCGCATCAAGGGACATTATAGGCCAACCGACACTTGACGTACTGAAGACTCTAGCAACCAGTTTGGGATATAGAGCAGCCCTAGCTCTGGCACTCTACTACAGGGCTTAGCCTTACCCTAATCACCAGCTACCAGGCCTTCAGCACACTCCATTCACCTATTCCAAGGACAAAGGAGGCTCAGAATGTATAGCGCTAACATGATGGTGGGAGGGGACTCTAACCAAACCCCAATCACTTCCAGAAGGAGTCAGCAGCAGGCGCTGCTATTTGATGAGGCACTTCAATCAGAAGTCTGAAAGAATCAATGACAGCGGCACAGGATATACTTAAACCCGACATCTGGACCTGTCAGAACTGGTACAATGAGTAGCACTGACATTAGCACTCACAGTGTCTGACCATATCTCAGAACAGCACCAATTGGAGTTATAGTAAAAGTGAGCAGACTCGTATAATTCTAAATCAATATAGAGTCGCCGTGGGTCATAACACTGTTGGTTGCCGTCATCCATGTGCAAAAGGTTGCTGTTGACAGGTCACCATTAGAGGAAACCACAAGGAGAGGTGCTAGGAGGTAGCGCTGCAGATGGACTTTTATCTTGGCAAACACGGTAGCACATAGTATATAAAATAGCTACTTCACATGTATATAACAATGAATTGTAACCTCTTGAGCACCCAGTTACACTTAGCATTCAAATTGTGCTAGCTTTCTCTGACTTCATCACTAAGTCAGGTGCTAGCCTCGTCTATCTTGTCTTCATCATTTACAGTGCCACATACAGGCACAATATGCTGCACTACTCGTCTTTTCTTCTATATCTTTGTTTAAGCTACAATGCTTACCATCTGCCAGGTAGCACCCAAGATGCTATAATCTAGCACATTGTTCTATCACCTCTGCTTGAGCACACCAGGACCCTGTCAGGACTCCTCACAACTACGTATGCCAAGCACTGGAGATGGCATTGTACTGTGTATATGTCCAGCACATCCAACCACAGTTGGCATCATCACTGGTCTGGCTCAACCAGTGCAACCTCCGCACAAGGTGTCCCTCTGTGAAGCTTGATCACAAGTGTTTTGGCCCCTTCAAAATAACGTGGAGGGTATCCTTGCACACCTATCGCCTCGACCTCCCCTCAGGACTAAAGGGACTCCACTCCGTATTCCATGTCCGGCTCCTCAATAAACATGCCCCGGACCCCTTCCCCAGACAATGCCCCAACCGGCCCGGCTTTTGAGGTGGACAACGAGTACCCACTATGAGATGGACCATATTCTTGACTCCTAGGGTGATCCAGGGATGACTGAACTACCTCGTACAATGGACCAGCTATGGGCCAGAGGATGACACTGATACAACGCTGTACCAGCAGTCAGGGACATACCATGCACCAGAAGTCAAAATAAACATTTAATTATGGGCTGAAAACTGTAAGCCTCCTGGTAGCAGTCTCAACAAATTATATCTCCAAAAACACCCCAATAAATACACAGAAAAGTACAGAACAACAGGCAGGGACCAGCTCAAACTATCAGCTCAACAATAGTCCAACCACTGTAATGGGAAGGGGAAGCATGGGAGCTGGCAGAAGTGATGAAATGGGATCAATTTGTGATGATCTAGATCAAGATCAGATCTGACAATGCCAAATTTGACATGACTCAAAGGGGAAAGGAAAAGAAGCATGGAGGGATGTCAAAAGAAGCACGGAATGCAGGGAAGAGCTAAAAGGAGAAAGAAGGATCTATGAATGGGATCGTGCTAAATGGAGCTGAAGCAAATGGGGAAGTGGCAATCAGAGACATCCAGAGGAATGGTGGAACAAGAAGTTGAATGGTGGAACTGGTGGCACCAAAACAGGCCTCCCAAAATGGAAATTGGACTATCAAATATGTTCTGGAGGCTGAGGAGTTTACAACAAAGAGTCAGGTGTAAATAGTAGTCTGTGCACCAGAAAAATAGTATAAATAGCCCAACTTTAGTAGAGAATAGACAGGCAATTGATAGGCAAAGGCTCAGTGGTTCCCAGGGAGTGAATCACTTAGGCTAGAGTTTATTGAACACCTCTTATTGGAAGTCTATTGGTAGACAAAGGCTTGGTGGTTCCCAGGGAGTGAACTACTTAGGCTGGAGTTTATTGAGAACCTTCTTCTGCCCATCAGGATATTTGATATTCTGTGAAGCACCCAATACATCAGCCTTATCATCAAGCACCAGTGTGGATTAGAGGTCACTTTCTAAGACTTCAAGAAAGCCCCAGAACTATCAGTACTACTTGCAACCAAGTACTACAACACCTGAGAATCTCCCACAAATTTAAAAAACACCCTCAACAAGCTCTGAAAGTTCCACAATTCCTACCCCAATAAGCCCCGCATGCCTCAGAGCTGAGAACCCCACAGATGGCTACAAGGGCGTAACCCCTGCCTCTGGATTCACCAGGGATTCAACTCTCACCAATAAGTTTCCCTTTTTCACTCTCTTTTCTTGTCCTGTTCTTATGAAACCCAGGATATGTATAAACTATCCTACAATATGGTACAACGACTACCAAACATACAACAAAGAAAAGGAAAAACACTGACTGACCAAAAACCCTTTGGACCTACAACCCCAGAGCACCATGGGACCTCTCCCCCATTGTCGCCAGAGTCTTCATCTCCCCTGAATTCCCAGAACCGCCCACTCCTGTGCCGGCCCCCCCTACTGCCGCTTCCATTGACACCAACATGGCCACCACCCTCTCATCATATGAGAGGAGAGGCTCCTCTGCATCCACCGCCATCTCCACCCATGTCTCCAGAATGATTGGATTCCACCTTCGGTGGGCAGCCAGCAGATGACCCAGCTGGCTGGCCCCCTGCACAACCTCCAGCAAGGAAGGACCGGACGCTGAGGCCACTCCCATGCCCAGCCTAGAAAAGTCAGTGAGACCTCTGTGAGAACAAGGAAAGGCTGCTTATGCATTGCCTCCCCCTGAGCAGTGGCCACACTCCCGACCAGCCAACTCCTCTGCTGAACTAAGCTTGCCTGTACTCCCTCCACCCTACCCAACAACTCCTGCAGCTCTGCTGCCCTTGTCTCCTGTGCCTGCCCATCCCCCTGTTCCAGCTGGGCCCTCAAGCTGGCCACCTCCCCCTCCAGGGCTTCCCAGACCTGGCTTGTCTCCTCCTTCTCTGCCTGTAAATCCTCCCATGCCTGCCTCTCCTTGCTGCACCTCTGAGTACGACTCCCGGAGCCTGGCTATCAGGCAATGCTCCTGAACCACAGCCTCGTCGAGTTGGCAGCGGTACAATGTGACATCCCCCCCTCAGGCCCAGGAGCAACCCCAGGCACAGGCTGACTCAGGCCAGGCAAGGGCATGTGTCCCCCAGACCCCAAGGGACCTGCAACCTGAGACCCAGGAGACCTCCGGGCCCGCTGGGTGGGGGGCTGCTGTGCCTTGTCTGGCTCCTCGGGGGATGCCTGTTGCTTCCTCTTGTCCCTTCGAGGTCCCTCTGGTTCGTTGTTGTTGTCATTATCCAATGACCTCACCATGGTGGGACATTTGGCATGGGCACGTCAGCACACCCACACCCTCTCCCCCTGCCTCCCTGGTGGCACCACACTCGCTGATGCCCTCCTTGTCCTTGCATGCATCCCTTGGCCCTCCCTCAAGTGCTCCATTACCCACTCCTCACTTCATCCCTGCTCCTGTGCCATGCACCTCACCCTCCACACAAACTCCACCAAACAATGCTTGTGCTGAATGCAATAGGCTGCACACATAGAGGTGTCCTGGCTCTTCAAAGTCACACAACACCTTGCAATGGGCGCACATAACACACTACCTGACATCAGAAGGACCCAACGCGACCACAGGTGAATCTCACTGGACCTGCAGCCTCGCACCAGGACCACGCTGGGGGACCCCTATAGCACTCCTGCACCACCAGAAATTGCTCTGGCATCACCTGAGCTTGGGGGACAGGCCACACCTGCCCCACCCCAAGTGAGGGCCAGTCGGAACAGGGATGGGAGAGGAATGGTGATGAGCCTGCATCGTGGCTGGCTACAGATAGCACCAATACCTGCACCTCACATTGGCCCACTAGTACCATCAGAAACACCATGCTCTAGCGCTTCTAGCGCTATTTTTCTCATATTTTTACACTAATAACTTGCAGCTACAGACTCCAATTACTCTCAGACCACTTTTTATGGCACCACTTATTCTTCACACCACTATTGACACCTCACCGCACCTTGCCACTTGCACTCCAAGGCTATATGTTTACACAAACACTTGGCATCAGTCAATCCAGAATAATGCTCTTAGCCAGTGGCAGCGCTCACAAATGATGAAGTATTTCCGTAACAGCATCATTATGGACCTTTTTACTATACAATTCAATTTACTGCATTTACTTACATTCTTATCAGTTTACCACCCTCTAGTGGCACTTATTATCTTAGCGTCAGCTAACTTCCTTTACTATAAATACTTACTTTTTGTTAGTAGTACAAGAATCAATTTGGCAGTAGGGATTGTATCCCAACATTTTGGTCTCCATACACAACAGACTACCTCTTGTTGACCGTGTCAAGCAAGAGAACTCTGCTCTAGTTTTCTATCTCTCTCTCTCTAGCACCTTGCAACTACGGCTTGGCTTTCGTGCTTAGATCCGCTAAGCAATCTCATCCTTTTATTATCACATTCTAGATGCTAACACTTAGCGCCTCTTAGCGACCCTTTCCCGCACCTCTTAGCGCCTTCCTTAGTGACTTTCCCATGCTTTCTCTGGGACCTGTCCAGGACTCTCTCACACACTTAGCACGCCCAAAGCTATATCGGCTAAGTAGCTGCACTAGTGATAGTCCACGCAGCACCCAGCTCGATTTGAGCGTCATCAACGGACCCAGCTGAACCTGTGGAACCCCCAGGGAAGAAGATGGCCCAGGGGTAGGCGTGGAAGGACCCACCACAGGGGGAGAGACCAGGGCCAGAAGTTGAACCCTGCTCCCTGGAAAGAATTGAACTGTGAACTGAAGAACAGTGTCACACCACTCACAGGCAAGTTTACTAATGCAACGGCTGTCCTGCTGCTGATCATACTCTGCCTGCTGCCTGTTGTACTCCTGCCAAGGGGCCAGGGTGTCGTCCCCAGCAGCAGGAGGGGTAGGGGAGTGGAGAGGTGTAGTGTGGCACGACATGCTGAATAAGAGTCGAACAGAAAATTTTTTTTCTTTTCTAGCCCCACAGCTGATGGCATCAGACTTTGAACTTTGACTTTGGTTTTCACAAAGAAGGCGCACTGCCACCGCCACTTCAAAGAGTCTCAGCACTAAGGGGGGGGGGTGATGTCATGACCAATTTCCCGGGACCCTGGAACACACCCCTGACCAATGACTATCACAACCAACTCTCCAGCCCCAACCCCGGGACCCCAGAACCTGGGTTGAGGTTAATGGACACAACACATGGACACTGTGGAAATCTAAGAGCACTATATCAGGGCTCACACTATCCTTTGCCCATATTGCAAAAGTACAAGTAGCTCTACTAACTACCCCTATAATGTTGCAACTCAGAATGATAGGCAGTTATTCCATTGGAAATTATGGTATACAGATAACTATAAAAAGTCCAAAACATGTGATTTTTAAGTCTCTCAATTGATCACTTAACAACACATTTCTCTTTCTTTTTTCAACTTATTTGATTCTCCCCTGGGGTTCGAACTCTCAACACACCAGTGCAGCATGATCAAAAAGTTTGTTCTCTTCTCAGTTTTGCACATGAACATTGACTTACACATCAACATTTTAAGCTCGCTTCTCAAGGGTTCAAATTCTAACACCATCATGCAGCATCCTCATTCAAGTCTTTTAATCAGTCAATAGATTTAGTTCAGACATAAATGTATGTGTATGTTGCGTTGTGAACTTAGGTTTATTGTCCCAATTCAAGAGATATCCTTGGTAGTTGAGTAGCTATTAGCCTGGTTAGACTAATATCCTGCCTGAACAGTCCTGCCTACTGTCCGCACCTTCCCATAGTACAAAAAAGCCCAGAATAGATCTGACTTCATTATTTTCTTTTTGAAATATGATTTGTCATTTACCTTTTCTGGCTTAATCTGCCTGTGGTAGTCCCAACTCCTGGTCAGTGGGCTTATGGAGCCTTACTGTGCCAAATGAGATGTCCTTGATGACTGCCTCTGTAGGTTTCTGTAGTTCTTCCCTTAACTCTTTCAGCTTACCAGGTGTAATGTCCACCCACTTTTCTATGCCTTGAGGCAAAGTTAGCTTTTTGCAAGCCTTGTAAGATATAAATGAAAAGCAGCTACCCATGCTTGCCAAACTGACCCATCTAGTTCTGCTACAATGTAATTACCACCTCGAGTCTTGGCAATTACAACCATAGGCCCATGAAATCGTGGCAACATCTTAGCACTGAATGAACTTTCAGTAGTCATGTTTTTAACTAGTACCAAGTCCAATAGTTTAAAATTGAAGTCTTTGATTGAGCTTTTATGCTCTTCTGCAAACTTCAATGCCCATTGGAGCTTAGCCTTCCCTACTTGCTCTCTCATTTCCTCTACATGTTGATGGTGTTTTGCTAGAGCTCTAGCATGATAGCCAACCAATTCTTCCATAGTCAGAGGTCCTTCTGGTAATTCTTCCCATACTTCCTTTCCAACCAGGCAGTAACCTGCTTGAATTGTCCAGCATCGTCTGTGATGATTTCTGCAATGCAGCCCCAGCAGCAAATCACATCTTCAAACAACCATTGACCAATGGTCTTATGGTTCTCCTTCCTCAGGGGTCTACCCTCCATCCAAGAAGACAAGGCACACCTGCCATGTACTATGTACTTACAGCCATTGGAGGCTGGTGTCATGTGCATGGTATCAATGTGAATTGTTTGAAAGATGGAGGGAGTATAATATACAGTTGGTTCTCTGTTGACTACTGTATTTTGTCTGATTTGACAATTGTGACAAGTCCCAACATACCACTGTACATCTCCTTCAATGCCAGACCACCAGAAGCGTTCCTGTATAAGCATTCTGGTGGCATAGGCTCCCCTATGTCCTAAGGCATCATGGGCTGATTTAAGCATGAACATTTGTCTATCAATTTGGACTACTAGTTTATGTTTCTCCTCATGACAGCGCTTATACAATCTCCCCTTCTTGTCAAAGAAGAATTGCCTAGCAAACTTCTTAAACTTCTCTAGATCCCAGCCTTGTAGATTCTTGGGTTCTGTACCTGGGTCTTGCAACCAACTCTGAACAGTGGGTAGCAGATTATCCCAGTCTTCACCCTCACTACCTTTCCTGTGTTCTAGGTAAGTTTGTGTGTCCTCTACCCTTGCTTCTTGGTCATACACTGGCTCAAAAAACTGCCCCAATGTTTGGCCTTTTTAGAAAGATTCACATGGTGTGCAACAATTATATAAGCAAAAAATCGTAGAAATTCTCATGACATACAACTACATCTTCACTTTATAATAACATATAAATCATGTGATTTGGACAAGAACTTGCTGATTAATAAATCAAACAAAATATTCAATCATTGGGGCAGTTTTTTGACCCATTCCAATTTACTCTAATTTTCATATCTAGTACTTGGTATGGCCTCCATTTTCCTTTATAACTGCCTTGATCCTTCTAGGCATACTCTCTATGAGGCTTTGGCATACCTCTGATGGTATCTCATTCCACTCCTTGACCACTCTCTCCCACAACTCATACACTCCTTTAAAGGGTACCTCATACTCCAAAAGTTTGTGCTTGTTGTAAACCCAGAGATGTTCAATGGGATTGAGGTCAGGGGATTGGGCAGGCCAGGATATTACAATGATGTTGTTATCAGAGAACCAGGTTGTTGCCAGTTTGGAGGTGTATTTTGGGTTGTTGTCCTGTTAAAAATATCATCCTTCCTCCTCCATTTCCAACTTCTCAAAGCTTTCTACCACTCCCTCATCCAAAGTCTCACAATACTATGCAGCATCCGTCTTCCTCTGAACTTCTATGAGCTTCCCTACTCCATTCCAACCCATGCAGCCCCATACTATTAAATTGTTTCCTCCTCTATGCTTGACAGTTGGTGTAGTGGTGCAGTCAGATAGTGGTTCTCCTGGAATTTTCCACACATATACCTTCCTATCTGATCCAATCTAATTAATCTTTGTCTCATCACTCCACAAAATCCTTTTCCAATCCTCCACTGTCCAGTTTTCATGATACTGAGCAAATTTGAGCCAGTTTGCACGATGAGCAGCCTTGAACATAGGAACTTTCTTCTTTGTTGCTGAGCAAAAGCCTGCCTCCTTCAATGCATTTCTGACTGTCTGAGGATTGACAAGACTAGAGATGACAGAATTAATGAACTGTGTAGCTTGAACAGCATTATCCAGCTTGCCAGTAGTAATTTGATGAATAATGGACTGTTTGTCATGTGCTGTAAGCTTGGAAGGATGACCTCCGAGATGATTTTCTTTGTTGCTCTCCAGCTTTTTGCTGATCCTCCTCACAGCACCCTTTTCCAGGCCAGTTTTTGCTTGGATTTGATGCTGAGAATACCCCTCATTGAGGAGAGAAACAACAGAAGAGCGATTGGCAGCAGAAACAGGTCACATGATGGTGGTAGAGTGTCAAGAAGGTGATTGATTGAAGTTGAACATGTCAAATTAGTACAAACAAGGTCACATGACATTGTTTATACTTCTCACAAGGTGTTTCCATCTTCTACTGCTGAAAAGTATTCAGAAAATATGAAAATTAAAGTGAGTCAAAAAACTGCCCCAATGATTGAATATTTTGTTCAATTTATTAATCAGCGAGTTCTTATTTGAATCACATCATTTATATGTCATTATGAAGCCAGGATGCAGTTGTATGTCATGTGAATTTCTACAATTTTTTGCTTATGTAATTGTTGCACACCATGTGAATCTTTCCAAAAAGGCCAAACATTGGGGCAGTTTTTTGAGCCAGTGTAGCTAATACTGCTACTGGATTCATGCTTGTTCCTGGTGTTTGACTCAAGATTCCATCTCTGAGTTCCTGCTCCTGGGTCCTGGCTTTACCAAGTTCTTGCTCAAAATCTGATACCTCAGTAGCTACTATGTTTAGATAACCCCCTCTAGTATCAATTTGGTCTGCAAACTCTTCAAGCTCCAAAGGTTCCCAGTCCTCCTATCCAGGTGCATTATTGAGCTTGTCTGGATACTCATAGTTCATAGACTTGGGTTCATCCATTAACTCAGGATCTACTGGTGGGTACTCCTCATCTCCTGGCTGCTTAGGCCACCATGACAAACTATCCACACTGAATGTTTTGCCTGGCACATGCCTCAAGGTAAAGTGGTAGAGTAGGACATTCTCAATCCATCTCATGATAGTGGCATTGGGTCCTACTCCTGAATTTCCTAGCATCCACTTGAGATACTTGGCATCTGTCTCTATTACTAGTTTTCTACAACCAACTAGCCAATGCTTGTTGGCTAGCAGAGATCTCATAAGACCATACAGCTCTCTTTTTGGTTGAGAAAATCTAGCTTCTCTCTCATTCAGGGTGATAGATCCTAACTTGGCACAAGTGCACATTTTAGGATTGTCTGGGTCTTCTTGGAAGATTCCAAAACCCACTGCCATCCAGGATGTATCTACTGACAGAACTACTGCACCTCCTGACTCATAGTCAATGGGTTTTAAAGGAGCACTTTCTGCTAGCAACTTTTTCATTTGTGCCATTGCAGAGCACTATTCTTCTCCCCAAGTACATTGTTCTGAGTAAGCTTATTGATAGGTGCTGCTACCTTAGCATAGTCCTTGATGAAGGATCTAAAGGTACCACAGGTCGCTAAGAATGACTTTACTTCATGTTTATCCCTGCAGTCACCCCACCCCATTACTATGGCAAATCTTTTGGTTTCTGGCTTCTGCCCTTTATAAGAGCATCTATGGCCAACAACCATAATCTCATCTGCACATACTACGGATTGATGCTATCAGGCATGGATAGTATGTCAGATGAGCAAGCAGTCATCATGCTCACTGACCTGTGGAACACCAACAAGAAAGCCATTTGGGAAGCAGAGCATGAAGAAAGAGAAGCCACAGAGGGATACCCAGACAGCAAGACAGAGCCAGCAATGTGCAACAAGTGGTCAACAACAACATGCTACAATCCAGGCAGTCTAGAGAACAGTCCCCCAAAGTCAGGGGAAAAGCATCAAACTTAGTTGTTGATATGCTAGTCCTGGATGTATGTAGCTCATGTCAATTGCTCATACCTAATAGCATACACCCAAAACTTGGTCACTGTATTGACCTCTGGAGACAAATTTGTCATTGCATATCAGTGCGCTCCTCATATCTGCTGGTATTCCATCCAGAAATGTCTCTCAAATCATGTATTTGTCTGGATAGATGGCCATATTCTGTGCATGACCTACCAGGTAGAATGTTTGGATGCCAGTTTTAGCATGGTACACTGTCTTCCTGAAGGTGTCATGAGCTTCCTGCATTGTTGCAGCATTAACAAAGCAATTATACAGTCCTATCAGGACCTCTTTAAACATCCAATGCAATTTATTGCAATTGATGTGAAGGACATAGCAGCAGAACCAATTCCAAGCCTCTTCTTCCATGAATTTGTATAACACAAATATCCTTTCCTAGTCCATGTCATTGCTACCATAGCAGCATGCTGCCAGGTAGCAGAAATCCATGGCCCAGTCCTCCAACTGAGAGAACCTATGCCCTCCAGCATATGCATGTATGTGCTTGCCATCAGATTTGCAGGGACTTACCCCTGCAGGGAACTCAAATCTGACCCCAAGAGAGTCATCCACCAGTCAAGTGAGGCAATCATGCATATGATCCATATGGATCCATACTGCCTCATTTATCCCAGGCATGTTTTCACACAAATCATGAGGGGCAGGCATAGAAAATGCCCAGGGGCTGCAAAACAGGTGTTTGTTGGCTATTCTTTCTGGCTGTGGTGTAGGCTGTTGCCTCACCTCTTGATCTGCTGGTGGCTCACCAGACTGTCTGCCACCATTACAACAGTTACTATTGTCTCAATTGTTCTGTCCATGATCATGGCCTCCATCATCATTACTGCAACAATTTTGCTCTCTGTCACTACCATCACCCTGAATAAGAGAGAAGCTAGATTTTCTCAACCAAAAAGAGAGCTGTATGGTCTTATGAGATCTCTGCTAGCCAACAAGCATTGGCTAGTTTGTTGTAGAAAACTAGTAATAGAGACAGATGCCAAGTATCTCAAGTGGATGCTAGGAAATTCAGGAGTAGGACCCAATGCCACTATCATGAGATGGATTGAGAATGTCCTACTCTACCACTTTACCTTGAGGCATGTGCCAGGCAAAACATTCAGTGTGGATAGTTTGTCATGGTGGCCTAAGCAGCCAGGAGATGAGGAGTACCCACCAGTAGATACTGAGTTAATGGATGAACCCAAGTCTATGAACTATGAGTATCCAGACAAGCTCAATAATGCACCTGGATAGGAGGACTGGGAACCTTTGGAGCTTGAAGAGTTTGCAGACCAAATTGATACTAGAGGGGGTTATCTAAACATAGTAGCTACTGAGGTATCAGATTTTGAGCAAGAACTTGGTAAAGCCAGGACCCAGGAGCAGGAACTCAGAGATGGAATCTTGAGTCAAACACCAGGAACAAGCATGAATCCAGTAGCAGTATTAGCTACACTGGCTCAAAAAACTGCCCCAATGTTTGGTCTTTTTGGAAAGATTTACATGGTGTGCAACAATTATGTAAGCGAAAAATTGTAGAAAATCACATGACATACAACTACATCTTGGCTCTATAATGACATATAAATAATGTGATTTGAACAAGAACTCACTGATTAATAAATCAAACAAAATATTCAATCATTGGGGCAGTTTTTTGACTCACTTTAGTTTTTATATTTTCTCAATACTTTTCAGCAGTAGAAGATGGAAACACCTTGTGAGAAGTATAAACAATGTTATGTGACCTTGTTTGTACTAATTTGACATGTTCAACTTCAATCAATCATCTTCTTGACACTCTACCACCATCATGCGACCTGTTTCTGCTGCCAATTGCTCTTTTGTTGCTTCTCTCCTCAATGAGCGGTATTCTCAGCATCAAATCCAAGCAAAAACTCAGAGGTATGCCAAAGCCTTATAGAGAGCATGCCTAGAAGGATCAAGGCAGTTATAAAGGCAAATGGAGGCCATACCAAGTACTAGATATGAAAATTAGAGTAAATTAGAGTGGGTCAAAAAACTGCCCCAATGATTGAATATTTTGTTTGATTTATTAATCAGCAAGTTCTTGTCCAAATTATATGATTTATATGTCATTGTAGAGCCAAAATGTAGTTGTATGTCATGTAATTTTCTACAATCTTTTGCTTATGTAATTGTTGCACACCATGTAAATCTTTCCAAAAAGGCCAAACATTGGGGCAGTTTTTTGAGCCAGTGTAACATGTTCATTTCAATTGTCCACCAGGTGTGTCAGGTTCTGCTGACAACGGGGGCCTCCGGAGGCAAGCGGGTCCTTACTAGATGGACTCAAAGTCTACAGAATGTCTCTGGGCAATGAAGGACGAGATCTGGAGTTCTGGTGGGAGTGTGAGGGTGCTCTGAGAGTACACGGAGTGCTGGAACTTGTAGGATAGGGTGGAGCAGGATCCCGGGCTAAGTCTGGAATGCAGAGATGGGGGAGAGGCAGAGCTGGTTAGGGCAGAGAATAACAGGAGGTGATCAGAGGAGGAGACTAAGACTGGGAGACTGAGAGAAGATCAAAGTGAGACTTAGAGGACTGGGAAACTTGAGAGAATAAGAAGATGGATTGAGTAGATGGTATGAGACAGACAAGAGAGTATAGAGATGGGAGTTATAGCAATATCAAGACTGATGAGATGGGCTACTGACTACGAGTTAAATACTTGTACTGGGTAAGTTCCAGGTCGCTCAGGTGAGGTCCAGGGCTATGTCCCCTGTGGCTAGCCCCATGTGACGTATTGCTCAAATGCAAGTCCTGTGCAGCGTATAGTCCGGGTATGGGTGTGGCATCTTCTGGGTTGATTGTCAGGCACCGGTGGTGACCAGGGTGAGAGTGGGGCATCAGGTGCCAGTGGCAAACATGTGAGGGGATTGGGGCATGTCTGGGGGCTTGGGGTGGGCATTAGCATTGGTTGGGGGTGTGTTCCAGGGTCCTGGAGTCAGAGCTGGGAGTTGGTTGTAACAGTCATTGGTCAGGGGTGTGTTCCAGGGTCCCGGAGTTGGGGTTGGGAAATTGGTCGTGACAAGGTGGACACATTGCACTACGTGTTGTGGTTGCATTTGCTCCTCAAGAATGTGGATCTTGTCCACCTCTTTCTTCATGGGACCTGCCTTGCACCAGCTCTGAATATTGTGTGAGGTGTGGTTGATCTTCAGACTGAACTGATGAGCTTTCAGGCAATACCAAGTATATCAGTGAAGACATTGTAGTACTTGGTTGCAAGTAGTACTGATAGTTCTGGGGCTTTCTTGAAGTCTTAGAAAGTGACCTCTAATCCACACTGGTGCTTGATGATAAGGTTGATGTATTGGGTGCTTCACAGAATATCAAATATCCTGATGGGCAGAAGAAGATTCTCAATAAACTCCAGCCTAAGTAGTTTACTCCCTAGGAACCACCGAGCCTTTGTCTACCAATAGACTTCCAATCAGAGGTGTTCAATAAACTCTAGCCTAAGTGATTCACTCCCTGGGAACCACTGAGCCTTTGCTTATCAAATGCCTGCCTATTCTCTACTAAACTTGGGCTACTTATACTGTTTTTCTGGTGCACAGACTACTATCTACACATGACTCTTCATTGTAAACTCCCCAGCCTCCAGAACATATTTGATAGTCCAATTTCCCTTTTGGGAAGCCTTTTTTGGTGCCACCAGTTCCACCATTCAACTTCTTGTTCCACCATTCCTCCGGATGGTCCTTGCCCTTTATTCTGTACTGTCTGTGTATTTATTAGGGTGTTTTTGGAGATATAATTTGTTGAGACTGCTACCAGGAGGATTACAGTTTTCAGCTCATAATTAAATGTTTATTTTGACTTCTGGTGCATGGTGTGTCCCTGACTGCTGGTACAGCATTGTATCAGCATCTGGCTCACTGGTAGCAATACTCCTGAGGCTGTGGATCTCTCCCCTGGTTTACCATCAGGCCTCACAATGGACATCATCCATAACATGGATAGTCCACCTAGCATTCCAAAGCTCATACTAGTATTGTGAGGTAATTTTTCATCCTGCTTTGGCAAGGGCTGGTATGTAGATGCAGCTTGTGTCTTCACAGCTGGTGAAACAGGTGGGTCACCTGTATCTGAGAAAGAGGGCTCTGGATCAAGAGAGCCAGTCATGGAAGCATGTTTTTGATGTGATGCCAACAAAAGTCAAGAGTTTTGATGAGTTGCCTAGTCAGTAACAAGCCTAGAGTCTAAAGCCAATAGCAGAAGATTTAAAGAAATGTAACTGTTGGTTATGAGATAGAACCTTCTTGTGTGGATCACACAGTGCTAAATCAGACCACTATATCAGATTTGACTAGAACTAGAGTGAATACAAAATGTTGGCTTATGTAATACTCTATTGTCTGGTAACAGTGTCATTGATGAGTGTAACAAGTGTGACAATCCATTACAAGAGTGACAACAGAGAAGGATGATCATGGAGAAAAATCTGAAAAGAGTCTTCTTAGTGATGAATGCTGCATGGGCTGACACAACAAAAGAAATGTATGGCACTGACCTTCCTCTGTTCCACATGATTTGTGACTATAGAGGAGTGCCTGAAGAAGCAAGAGCACCTGTCACACACAGTCTCCTAGAAGCCTTTATAGCCATGTCAGCAGAGGCCTACTCAAAGTCATCAATTGAAAACTTCCTCACCAGTATCAGAGCATGGCACTTGCTACACAATGTGAAGTGGGATATTGACAGAGCTCAAATGCATGCATTGCTGAGAGCTGCCAAGAGGCTGGCTCTCATCTCATCTAAAAAGAAAAAGAGGCAGCCTTGTACCCTGGCTTTTTAAAGGCTATACTATACACTCACAGCTGAGAATTGGTTTGCCTGAAACACAACCATTGCATGCTGCCATATATGCCTGTGCAACAACATGTTTCTATGGTGCAGCCAGATTAGGAGAGTTCACAGTGCAAACACTGTCCTCCTTCAACTCCTCAATACATGTCAAGCCTAGTAATGTTTCATCCTCAGATTATGCAGGGTTGCTGATCACATTGTTCTTCTTACCAAGAACCAAATCAGTCATACATAGGGAGACAGTATCTTGTGCTGCTCAGAGCAATAAAACAGACCAACAATCCACTTTAGAGGCACATTTCAAGTTAAACACTTGCTGGCAGAGGGGTCAATGTTTGCATACAGGAACAGAAAAGGGAAAATGACCCCATTAACCAAGAAAAAGTTTTTGGAAATATTAATCAAAGCAGCCAGAGCTGCTAACCTCAAACTCCTGCAAGGGCATGGCATATGCATGGATGCAACACTCAAATACTTATTATGAGGAATACATTTTGAGGCCATGAAGGCCATCAGCCACTGGTCCAGCAATGCAATCTGGTGAAGAAAGGAGCTACATTAAACATTCACGGGAATCACAAAAGCTATTTCACATGATGCATTATGGACTCTGTCATGACCAGTACCTCAGGCTCACTTCCCAACCCAATCCCAGGACTCCTGGCACACTCCAGACACCTGACCAGCACTGGCTTTCCCATGTGCTAGGACCACTTTTCACCCTGGTGCCCCCACCTTATTGTTCAACCACCCAATTGACGCTGGTGCCTGACACCACCCCCAATCAGCCTGGGAGGCACCACACCCATACCCAGACTATATGTCACACAGGACTACCCACATGGAATGCAGCCCCAGACCTCACCTGGTCAACCTGGAACTTATTCAATGCAGGTATTTAACTCATAGCCAGTAGCTTGTCATGTTAGTCTTGATATTACCATAACTTCTGCTTCTATACTTGCCTGTCTATCTCATACAACTTGCTCAATATATTTTCTTCTTTTCACAAGCCTTCTAATTCATTAAGTCTTACTTTGATCTTCTCCATTTCCTGGTCTCAGTCTTCCCTCTGATCTCCACACTGTCTCTCCACCCTACTTGACTCCGTCCCCTTTTGTCACATCTTGGAGTTAGCCTGGGATCCTGCCCCTTTGCTCCTTCAAACTCCAGTGTCCCACATACTTCCCAGAGCATCCTTGCACCTCACTCAAAACTCTGGAGCTTGCCACACTGTTGCCCAGAGACATTCCATAGACTTTGAGTCTGCCTAGTAAGGACCCGCTTGCTATTGGAAGCCCCCATCATCAGTGGAATCTGACAGACTTCTACTCTGAAGAGGGGAATTGCAGCTAACTTCCTTGCTAATTTACAGTAGTCTTACCTGATTATCAATGATCATCAATAAATTTATACTAGCCCTGTAATAATAGTATACAATAATTAGCATGTATTTAGAGCACAAGCATGGTGAAGTCAAAGAAGAGAAACTAAGTCATGCAAGTACTAACTATTTTTGTATACTGAGTTGAGCCTTACCTCAGAGAGCTTTTGGACATGTCTGAGGTGGGCAGTACATAACTATAGAATATATGTAGGATGGATGATAACAAGTAATGAAAATTGGGGATGTAGGATCAGAAGTGGAAAAAATAAAGAGAGCATACCACAAAGAAAAGACAGACATATTTTGAGGGTATGTTTGAAATCTTTGACCTGGTTTCACTTTGGGAAATCCTTGGGGTTTCTTGAGAAAAACCTGTTAGAAACATGTTATGTAATTTCTAAATTATTTTTCTCAAGTATTACATAAAATCTATTTCGAAAAACAGAAAAAAAAGTTAAAGTTTCTCAATGATTTCTCTTGAGATAAAGGAAAAAAAAATTTTTAGATCATTCCTGAGATACAGATAAATAAAATTAATCATGTTTTTAGTGTATTTCTCAAGAAGAAAATAAAATAATGTTTACATTATTGTGTTTCTTTGTGAACACTTGTTGTGTTTCTTTCAAGTCTTTTCAAGGGAAAATTCTTTGTTTCTCTCACAAAAAACATATTAGAAAAACCTTAAATGTTTCTCAGGAAATATAAATTAGATAATCTTTGAATATTTCTGTAGAAACACAGATTAGAAACACCTATCATATTGACAAGCATGTCACACATTGTATGATGTGCAACATGCTTGTCAATGCTGCTTATCGGATTCTTTGATGATCATACAATGTGATGCGCTCATCAAAATTTACATTTAAATCAAAAAAAAAGAACAAGTAAAACGACATAATAAAATACACTGTAGTACTTGGTTGCAAGTAGTACTGATAGTTCTGGGGCTTTCTTGAAGTCTTAGAAAGTGACCTCTAATCCACACTGGTGCTTGATGATAAGGCTGATGTATTGGGTGCTTCACAGAATATCAAATATGCTGATAGGCAGAAGAAGGTTCTCAATAAACTCCAGCCTAAGTAGTTCACTCCCTGGGAACCACTGAGCCTTTGTCTACCAATAGACTTCCAATAAGAGGTGTTCAATAAACTCTAGCCTAAGTAATCCACTCCCTGGGAACCACCAAGCCTTTGCCTATAAATTGCCTGTCTATTCTCTACTAAACTTGGGCTATTTATACTGTTTTTCTGGTGCACAGACCACTATTTATACCTGACTCTTTGTTGTAAACTCCTCAGCCTTCAGAACATATTTGATAGTCCAATTTCCATTTTTGGAGGCCTCTTTCGGTGCCACCAGCTCCACCATTCAACTTCTTGTTCCACCATTCCTCCAGATGTTTCTGATTGCCACTTCCCCATTTGCTTCAGCTCCATTTAGCACGATCCCATTCATAGATCCTTCTTTCTCCTTTTAGCTCTTCCCTGCATTCCAGGCTTCTTTTGACATCTCTCCATGCTTCTTTCCCTTTCCCCTTTGAGTCATGTCAAATTGGGCATTGTCAGATCTGATCTTGATCTAGATCATCACAAATTAATCCCACTTTGTCACTTCTGCCAGCTCCCATGCTTCCCCTCTCCATTATAGTGGTTGGACTATTATTGAGTTGATAGCTTGCGCTGGTCCCTCCCCTTTGTTCTGTACTGTCTGTGTATTTATTAGGGTGTTTTTGGAGATATAATTTGTTGAGACTATTACCAGGAGGCTTACAGTTTTCAGCCTTATAATTAAATGTTTATTTTGACTTCTGGTGCATGTTGTGTCCCTGACTGCTGGTACAGCGTCATATCAACATGAAATAAGATTGTACATATGTAATGTAGAAAAAAAAAATAAGGCATTTAGTCAGAAAAAAATAAACGGCGAATGAAAGTAAATACAATTGCTAGTGGGAAAATGATGATAAAGAGAATCACAACGTAGGGTTGCAAAGAAATGATGATAGACAGAATGGCAATGCATCCAGAGCAAAAGGCCAAGGTCATAGACATAGCTATGAATAAGATGATGATTTTTGAGACTTCAGAGACCTTGTTGAGTAAGGAACTCAAGGACAAGGATTCTGGAATGAAAGTGTGAAACTCACATTGAAGATGTACATTATGATGTAGACAAATGCCAAAATCGCCGAAATAACCATTGAAACAATGCATAACTGGACTGTATACCTGGCAAACCTGCTGGGAACAAAATTGTCCTGAGGTATTGCCAGGGCACCTATGATTGGGCTACAAAATGTTGCGTAAACGTTGGCAATAAATTTGACAAAGATAAAACCAATTCTCCCAATGAGAATGCCTATAACATTGCAAGGAGAACAGGACTAGGACAAATTTACAAGAAACCCCACATACCAGAAGCAGGGTTTGAAAGGAATAAGGCTGTAGGTCATTCATTGTCATAGGGTGTGCCTCAGCAGGAAAGACTTTGGATAGAACAGAGCCTATGGACATGTAGGACATGAATTGTTGTAAGGTGATGGTGGTGGTCAAGTAAAGAGAGAAATGGGGGATGTTCTCATGAGGCTGAGCTTATAAAAGAAAAATCCAGGAATATTCTCATGCTTTAAGGTGTCTGCATTGCCCTTCCTCCTCCCTTCCTTCCTGCCAGCTTGTCAATGGCCAGGACCCCCAGAGAGTGTCCAAATGCCCTCTCTCAGTGTCAACACACCAGAACAAAGTGTTGTTTATGCTTTGTTCAGTGTCGATCATGCTTGAGACTGCTCTTTACCTACTCCTTCCTCCTCCCCTCCTTCCTGCCAGCTTGTGGCCACTCAGGACTCCCAGAGAGTGCCCAAATGTCCTCTCTCAGCATCCACACACCCACACAAAGCATTGTTGGCACTTTGTTTGGCATCATTTGTGCTGGGGGCTGTCTTAGCCACCCCTTCCTCCTCCCTTCCTTCCTGCCAGCTTGTGGCTGCTCAGGACCCCCAGAGAGCACCCAAATGCCCTCTCTCAGCATCCACACATCCAAACAAAGCATCATTGGCACTTTGTTTGGTGTTATTTGTGCTAGGGGCTGCCCTTTACCTACTGTCAGGAACTGACTTAATAATGTAAATCAGAGAAAACCAACAGCAACGAAGTTAGAGTTAGCTATTGAATACATGGGCTTTTATACTTTCCTTTCTACTAATCATATGCTAAGTCCAATTGTCCTTGTGATAACCATAGGAGTCCGAATGGTAATGTGATAATCGATAAAGAGTAGTTTACAGGAGAAACATCGTCACTTGCATCGTCACTTGTGGATACTTGTAAAACTGGAACTACAAAGAATAGAAGTTGTAAAACCGGAACTTCAAGGAATAAAAGAGTTTGGAAAATAGATAAAATAAATAAATAAATATATCAGAAAATATCTAATCATGACACCTACCCCTTCCTTCCCTCCTGCCAACTCCTCAATGGCCAGGACCCCCAAAGAGCGCCCGAATGCCCTCTTGTCACGTTTGATGGTGTGCTCATTGCTACTGGCGGGCTGGACACCATGATTTGGATGGTCATATCATCTGAGCTTGATGCGGTAGCTTTTGCAGCGCCCTCCTCCGAGGCTGGAACTTTCTCTTCTGTGTCAGGTTTGCCATACGCCTTGCGCTCCGCTCTCTCCTTTGCATCTTACTCTTTGTCGAGTCTGTCAAGGCCTTTTCCTCCAAATCCAGAACCCATGGCTTGAGCCTTGCCTGATTTGACTTTGTTGAGGAAACTTAAACAGAACACGTTATTTCTATAAGTGTTTAAGGATTGCAGAGAAAAGCTGAGAGCCCAAATAACCATGAAACATCAGCCTCATGGTCATCTCGGGCATAGAGCTACCCTTGCTAACATCCAGCTCCACCAACGATGGGACCTCTCCAATTATACTCTCAATATTGTCCTCGCTAATGTGGGCAGGAGTTGAGACAGAGAGAAGCGGCACAGTGTTTTCAGCTATGAGCTGCATGAATTGCATGTGAGACCAATGTCTGTTGTTCCTTGGATCGCCATCTGTTATGATGCTGAAGTGCTCAAGGGAAGTAAAATGGATTTGTAACACAGCAAGGTACTTGGCGTAGTTGAAGTTCTTAGGATTATACAACGTCAAGTACTTGACACTCCAAAGATAAATATGTTTGTGCTGAGCAGGAGGGTGAAATTGAGGAGAGTTAGATATGAGAAATTGAAAATGGTTCAAATGGGTCGGCATCTCCTCAGGGACTTTGGTGATACTCATTTTTGAAGTCTACTGCACCGGATGAGATACAATGTTGATATGACAATATGGATGAGATTGAGTTCCTCGATTCACGACCACAGAAGGTGAAATGACATACAAAGATATCCCTTCCTCATAAGTTCACAAAGCAGGTTGTCGGCAGCTTCTTGCCTATCTACAAAGATGAGGGTCCTGCACTCTGAGTCTTTGTTATACATTTGGCCAAGAATCTCAAGCAGGCGATTGAACTTGGTATCTTCCATATGTACTTTGACAATCTGTTTGATTTCTGCTGCAACGACTGAACAACCGCCCACTGTGATTTACAACGGCTTGTGCAGAATCTTCTGAGCCAAAGAATCCATTTGCTTAGGAAAAAGTAGCGGAAAAGAGAACCGTCTGTCAGTCAGGTCTGATGTTGTTGATGATTTTCATGACTTGAGGTTCAAAACCCATATCAAACATACAATCTGCTTCGTCAAGAACAATGTAAGTCACATGTTTGAGGTTGGTTACATGGCCAGAATTGGTGGTCAGAAGGTCAATCATTCAGCCAGGAGTACAAATGATGATTTCTGTGCCCTTTTTTAATTCTGCAATCTGATCTTTGATTGGAGAGCCTCTATATGCACAGACAGCCTGCAAAGCAAGTTAAAAAGTCACGGTAAAGAAATACAGACAAAAGGCAGCCACACTCTGAGATTCATAACCTTTAGAAATGATTTGCATGCACTGTGAATTTGGATGGCTAGTTCATGGGTTGGGGTTATAACGAGAGCAATAGGTCCTTCCATCTGTTCCAAGGGGTGTTGGTCCTTAATATGGCAGAAAAGAGGCAGCAGAAATGCAATTGTCTTTCCAGATCCCGTCTTAACTGACATGCACCTTTGTTGAATGAACAAGTTGGGAGCAATTCAATTTGTTTGAATGCAGGCAGGTAGCGAGCCGATGTGAGACAACGAGACAAGCAACTCCAGCTCCACAGATGTTCCTCTGCCCACAGCACAAAGATAGTGATTGCCTCAGATACACAAAGCTACAAGGCATTAACTAGATTGTATACAAAGCTTGTGCCACTTGTCAAGGTAAAAACTAAGTTTGTGATAAATACACTCCTTAAAAAACAGAAATGCTTGAGACACTTATGCACCTCATTGACACAACTGCAATATATTCATCCCATTCCATTCACACACAATGTGCTTCAATATCAGAAACCATTGCAGCCTTGAGTTGCATATCCATACGGACACTCCACACACTTGCTCCAAGCTCAGGCCATGCTGCATATGAATCATGGACAATATCCAAAGGCAGATGATGCAGTCCGACAATCCAAGTTCCTTGCATTTGCAGCTTGACCTGGCCTTCAGAAGTGATAGTCAAGCCTGTCTCTGGAAACTCAATTATCTGCTCGATGATGAACGGAGCTGGAATACTCTGTAAATTACAGAGCTGTTGCCACAATGTCTTGATTCCGTCATGTATGAAAGACCTATATGGTGAACATGAGATCGCATGAGCATGTGGGATGGAACAACATGATCTGGTTGAGCCCTTCTGAAGGCATCTGCGAAACAAGGGAGGAGGGCAACAAGTTTACCTTTGACTTCTGATGAGGATTCATTGAAAGTCTCCTGCTCATCTGAATCAAAAAACGTTGTTGCTTCACCTTGTTTGACCATGAGAACACCATGGGTTTGGGGTCAAACAAGAGTCTCAAATGATGGTAGGCAATTTTTCACAACCTCTGGGCAGCTTTGCTTGAAAAGGAAACCTCTTAAATTGGAAAATTTGTGCCAGGATTGTAACATGGTCTCCTTATACTCATCTGATCTCTTGGTCAATGTACATACTGACAACCAAGAGAGTTGGGAAAAAGCTCACACTTCTTGTAATTTGTCAACAAATGCTGCAATTGACTGATTGTGTGCTCGAATAGGAAGACCCACCAGCCATGAACAGGACCAAAGAGTTTGATGAACTCTGGAATGTGAAATGCAACATGATGGTTGGGAAGGCAGTCATAGAGTGGAAACAGTCGCTGTAGCCCTTTTTGATATTCCATCATAAACTTGAGATAGTAGGTGCAGTGCTCATTGCTAGTGACTTGAGAGGTGGCAAGCAAAACTACTGACATAAGTGACATGGTAAGTTGCAGAAAGTCTAATCAGTCTTGTTCAAGGTGCTTGGACCAGAGACATATCAACAACACTGGTAAATTCAAACAGCCTAAAGTTCGCCACTCATCTGCTTTGAGCTTCAATCTGGAGGAAAGAGGGACCAAAGGCATCCATCAAGGCTTTACAACAAATTCTAGATCATCCACAATCATCTTCATCTGTGAAAACACTCCCAGGTTGCCAAATCTCGTCATCTGCAGCTTGTTTTGATTGCTATTTAAGCTAATTAGCTGTGCAAATAAATGAATAAATTGAGCTGTCCTACCCAGGTGACAATAGTTTGGGCATAATACTCTCTGGTAAATCTTGTAGGATGAGAAAATGTTTCATAGCCATCTAATCCTTTTGCAACACACCACAAAGCTGCCAAACTGGCTTTGGACCATTTTTAACTGCGTCTTCATATTCTTGTCCTGGTTCACTAAATTGCATTGGCTGTGATAACTATTTAAGAAGCACATGGATATCCTTGGTGCATGATTGTTCTCCGGTTGGGGATTGTCTGCTGAAAAATGTATCTTGACAATAAGACCTTTTGTAGGCTTTCCCCTTGCTTGACCTTTCTTTGTCTTTTCCTTGTTGTAGCCAAGGATGCTGCAGAAATGCTCCTTAATCAGGCCAAGAAACAGATTGTGCATGACATCAATGACAAGGAATGATAATGGTTTGTAATATGGTAGCCTGAGAAGCTCAGTCCATCAAACACCTGAATTGTTGACAATATTTTGAGCATCTTCTGGAGAGGAAGCGTTGAGGTACTTCTCCATCTGCTCCCTGGACTCTGCATTGGTGCACAGTACCCAGAAATTATAATTGTAATCATTGTATCCATGAAGTGATCTGGAACATTCACACCAAGAACAAAACCTTTCATGACTTATTGCAGTAAAGTCTCCCACTTTTCATGCCATCATCAAGTCACAAATCACAAGAATGATAGCACAGTATATGACATGCCCATAAAAATACTTGGCAGTCTGGTTGAAGAAAATGCCTATCCAAAGTTTGAGGAAAGTATTTACAATGAGTTTCAAATAAGAATTTAAACCATCCACTTCCACAGGGGGTTCACATGGGCTAGGAATTAGCTGCACAAACAAATTTTCTGGTCTGTGCCATTCTTCAATCAGCACATTTAAGCATGCAAGAGAGATTATGCTTACAGATATTTTCTTTTTGGCTTGCTTATTGCTCAGGGGATTGAAAAAATCAACACCCAGTGAGAACAGATAACAACCAGCACTGTCACTACCACACACACTAAAATGAGTTATACCATCAGGACCATTCAAGTCCTGGATGGCAGAATCTTGGAAGATATCAGTTCTTCCATCTCCTTTTCCACAGGAATGAACAAAGGCAGCAAATATTCGTCTTCTGTCTCCTCTTCCACAGAAATGAACAAAGGTGGCAAAGATTTGTCTTTCATCTCCTCTTCCACAGGAATGAACAAAAGTGGTAAAGATTCATTTTCCGTCTCCTCTTCTGCAGGAATGAACAAAGGCAGCAAATATTTGTCTTCCATCTCCTCTTCTGCAGGAATGAACAAAGGCGGCAAAGATTTGTCTTCTATCTCATCATCTACTACAATAAACAAAGGAGGGATACCCTTTAAGTCAGGGTCACTAATGGATGGATTAGGGGTATCCACCTGGTCATCGTCAGTTCCTCCAGCTCCATGAATGTCCAGCGGATATGAGCTGCTAGGGCAGAAGGAAGTTGGGATGCTGGTTGAACCACAACACGAGAGTTTTCCATTGTAGAGCTATACACCAGTCCAGGTTTACTCTGACTGTAGAGGTGGTGGAATGGATGTTGTGTGTTTGAGGGTTCAATATGCGTCAAGGATGGCCATTGAGGAGAGTTGATATTAGGGAGAGTGGTAAGATGGGCCATGGAGAGGCAGTCTTGAGGATCAGGCTGCTCACCATCAATACTGTTGGTATGGGACTTGATGCCTGTTAATTGGCCTGTCTGAGCAGGATCCATGGACCTGGCAACAGAACTGACAATGGAAGCAGCAACAGACTTGCTGCCAGCAAATAGGCGGATCATATTGTTGGCCGTTGGGACATGTTCCATCCTATCCAGCAACCACCACTTGTCTAGGGCTAGAAGCGTCTGCTGGTGGCCCCTGGCAGATCTGCTACCTGCAAATATATGGAGCAAATTGTCTGGTGCTGGGATGGACACCAATCCATTGGATAGCAATGTCATGGGTGGCCAGCAGTTGCATGCCAAGAAGCTTTTAAGAGAGTGGAAGCCTTGCTGATGTACGAGAAGGCAATTCTCCAATGTTTCATTGCTTAAGACCTGAACATCCTCTCAGCCAATGTGGTTCCACCAATCACAGCCATACAGATTCCTGATAAGACCTTGACAGCCATCAACAAACTCCAGGATCTCTGTGGGCAAAGTTTGCTGATTTTGGAGAGGGAAAAATTGGCTCATGCTTTTGATAATGTCTGGGACATTGCAGACCACATTATTCAGTGATGCAGCCCCCAAATATGACAATACAAAGTTCTATAAATAATGAACACAATTAACTGAAGAGATATGTTCACAAATAGATGTAATGATAATTAAAATATTAACAAGAGGACTCACATTCAGAAATAGTTGCAGATTCATTTTCTGCATCAGAATTAGAGTGCCATATCCAAGATACCTTGATCCTTGATGAACCAGGAATGTTGGGATCTTGTATAGCTGTGCTTGCATTCAAATCTGCTTTCTGTAGAACTGGATACTTTTTCTGAATGCTGGGGTCCAATCCCAGTTGCAGCAGAGCACTGCGGCATCATGCATAGGCACGAGCCTTCACCAGGATTGAGGCCTGGATTCTTTGAAGAGATGCATGAGCTTGAGTTTTCACATTCTTGCTTGGGGCAACCTGGATGACGTGAGAATATAGGAATGATCTCTCTGCAATGAATTCCTGAAGGGCTTGCAGGAGCCTTTCAATTTGAATCAAGCGCAGATTGCGCTCTATCATTGTTAATGGTGAGACATTACCCATGATCATAGATGGGAAGGAGATTTAAAAATCTTCTGAAACAACTACATCCATTGGTCCAAGGCTATCTGCTGGCGGGTGCAGCAGATCCACTGGTTGTCTATCTTCCACCATTTCATTGCTGTCAAAGGCTCTGGGAACTTCATCTGGTTCCAGGGGGGCAGTCCACCTTCCACTAGCAATAAACCTGCTCCTGTTCTGAGAAGCAGCAAGGACATTGAGTCAAACCCTTAATAGTTCTCTTTCTGCCTCAACCTTTTGCCAATCATCATTGCTTGCATGCCGATTCAAACGGCAAACCTGGTCCTAAATTGCAATTCTGAGCTTTCAATTAGTGAAATAGATTGGGCCATCAGCAATATACCTTACTGCTGCTCCTCAATGTCAAGGGCATGTTGAATCCAGAAGGAATGAATATCCATTGCTGCAACATCTGTTGAGTGGTTTCCACTGTTTGCTGCCATTTGGTCTTCACTTGCATTATTGAAGGTCATTGTATGAGCTTTGAGAATATTCATTGCTTTATGGTTTTCCTCCTCTCTAAGCCTTTCTGCCTTAGCTATTCTGGCTTCCTAGCTTGTTAGTAAATTTGTTGATATTCAGATGGATTGCTCAGTAAAATATTGAACAGCTGCATCTCTCATCTCCACAGCAGTCTTATACTTTTGACATAAGAATGGAACCATGTCAAGCAGCTTCTTCCAGTTTGAGTCACACATGTGATCATTAAGGATTTCTGCCCAATGGGCCAAGGTAGCTATACAGGCCATTTGTGAGACTTTATTTAGTGTAGACCAGAGACTTTCAATTATCTTCCCAGCCAAATGACCAGCCCCAAGAATGAAGGATGGGGCAAAGTGGAAAAAACAATCCTCCTTATGCCTATAGACATGAAGAAGTCCTATTGCAAAGTCCACAAGTAGATTATCCAGCAGGACTTCTCTGGCCTCAGCAAGCTGTTCAGAAAATTTGACACACAACTGGCATGCTATGTCATATACCAGTAGGAGACACTGAATCCTATCCATATTGGTTGTCTTAACTGCCTATGTGATGGAAAAGTCTGTGTAAACCTGGCCTTTACCACGGGTCAAGTTTGTTATACTATTAGGAGCAAAGCAGCCATGCCGTGTACATGCCATTGCAACAATACCAGTAATGTCACATGACTTGTTCATCATCAGAGCCTTTTCAATAGCTTTGAATGTGTTTTCACAAGCAGTTCCCTGGACAGACAGAGGTCCAGCAGATAGCTGATGGACAGGATTGAATTGATGAGCAGATGGCAGATAGATAGAGTTAAAGAATGTCACTTACTGTTGGCTGTTCCTTTGCACGCTTGAGATAGTAGATGAGCTCATCCCTCCTGGCCATCATACCACCACCTTCTGAATTTGAGAAACTCTTGCTCCTGAATGTCCTTTTTCTGCTCGTGGTCCTCAAGAGCCCTGACCCTGACCTTCCCTTGATGACAGTTTGCATGCAATGAATTGTGTTGGATATAGAAATACCCTCCAGTATCTGATATATTCATTGGTTGGAAATACCTACCATTCTATACTTCAGGTCAGTGAAACGGGTTGGAGTTGTGCATGCGGCGGAAACATCTGTGACAGAATATTCTTGACCCAATGCAATCACGGCATTGCCATTGTGCGAGGTAATGGTCAGGACAAGCAAGGCAATCAGTAACATCATCCATTGATTCATGACCAAGCAATCTCTTGAGCAACTGTGGAACATGGTTGATGAAGTCGTTAAGATAATCTGCCTGTAATAATTTGCTCTCAATAATAGCATACATTCAAATCACCTTTACATGCCTTATGGATACGGGCATTATATCATCTACATCATCTCCCATTGGATTATTGTCCAAGTGTGCAAAGTTATCATCATCTGCAAATGCCGCAGATGGTGCACCAGTTATAATGGGAACAGGACCAAGTGGTAGCTGTTGTGTTATGAGGACTGGCAACCCTCATGTGTTCTGAGTGAGTCATGTCCTTTCCTCAGCAAACAGGATGAGGTCTCTTTGCCTGATGACTATTGTTTTTGGTTGCTTGCATTTCTTCAGAGAGTTCAGGTTCATGATCAAAATATCTATGGCCAGGACCTAGCCATTGTACCGGAAATCTAATGAGACCACTCATTGATATTGGCAATATGCCTCAATTTGGACAGGCCAGATACCAGCAGACAGCGGACCCTATCTGTCGAAGACAAATGGAATCCATTTGTCATCAATGGACACTGAACAGAAATGTATATTTTATCATGTGATCCTTTGGTTAAGAACTGTGTGGTTGCAGAAAATTATATTGTTTACAAACAATATTGTCTACAAACATGTCTGCCCTCCTGCAACTGCCTGAACCAATATTTACAGTGGAAGAAAGATCTATCTTTGAACCATACAAGGAACTCTACTGCTCCTCAACTACTCCTCAAGCTCAGACTGCTATCTTGAAGAATAGATTCTGACAGATATCTTCAACTACTGGGCCACTAAGGGGACAGAGCCAAAGACAGGGAAAGAGTTGGCAGAGAGAATCAAAGTAGGTACAGCAACTCATTGCAAAGAACTAGACATCATTTGCTTGAATAGAAGGTTGTCCAGTATATCAAGAATTGCTGGCGCCCTTATTACCAGCATAAAAATCCAAAGGTGCTCCTGAAAACTTCACTGCGAGATGTTGTCCGGCAGACAATGGCAAAGGAGATAAACGAGGAGATCCAGAACTTGTTGAGGGGTAAGGATCACAATGCCTTGGGATTGGATGCATTTGCACAATATAATGTGGCTGTCAAAATGTTATGCATCAACTCACACTGCAGCAGGAAAGTTGTTTACAGAAGATGGCAGCAGAATAGAGCAAAAAAGGAAATCCACCAGAAATTCAGCACAAGTTGGTACTCCTTCCATCCCCCATCTGTCCTCTATTTGTTGTACATCTGTCCACTTGATTCTGCTTTCTAATTGTTGTCTCTCCAGGAAGGCCTAAAAGCATGGTTTGAAGCATGTGGATGATGCAGATGTGCTTTGATTTAGAGAGATGGGCATGTTGAGCTGGACTGTTGTTGGTTGGTATGCAGATGAAGGCATGACTATTGGAATGTATGTGGTGCCATCATTCTTTAAACAATTTTGACACCAATTATAGTCATGACAATATGTCATACTTAACCCATGCTAACCGACCAACCTTCCAAGACTCCTTTCCTGACCTTGTTAGTGACCTCAACAAGAAGATGATGGATTACATGTCTGCTCTTCTTGGTAGAGACATGCCATCCAACATGCAATCACCCCATGATTTGACTCCTCCTATCCTTACATGCCATGACCTCATCCTTGATTTGGATAGGGATGGATTCCCAATATTACCAGCAGATCCAGGACCAAATATATTTCAAACTTGGGCAGAATTGGAAATGCTTGTCTGGGACTATCCAAATACTCATTACAGTGAATCCTAGTTTTCTCCACCTTTGCTCATCATCTGATCACTCCATCAGAAATTGCATCTGGTTACCAGTATGAATCTGCTCCTTACAAGGCAGTGAGGACCAATGATCAGCAATTCATATATTCAAGGTATCTTTCAGAGGGTCTGATATTCCAACATCCCCATAATCTTGGTCAGCCTGAGCTATTGCATCTGCTGAACTTCTGGAGAGACCATCAAGGACAATATGGATCCGGTGACACCTTCTACTGGATGGTTTATCTCAACCATCACAAGCAGCCAGTAGCTGCCAAGTATGGCACCCAAGCTGATCATGAAAAAAATGTGGCAGCAGCAGCAGCACATAAGGCTACACCTAAAAATAGAGAAAAAAATCGAAAACAGAGGCCAACACCATCAGCAGTAGTTGATGGCAACAGTAGGACCATTGCTAATGATAGAGCTGCTGATGGTGGATCTGCTTTAGTCACCAGATCTGCAGCCAACTTAAAGTGGCAACTAGGGCCTACACTTCCCCTGTCACCTAACATACTACACACACCACTGCCTGACTTACAGGAGGAACACCCTGTCTTGTACTCACCACATACTCCACAGCCTCAGCACCACAACAGATCCACGGTTCACAACAAATCCCAACCAAATGTATCAGCTTCCGCTTATGACAAGTCCGCTCTCGACAAATCCGTTTATGACAAATGTGGTGATGATACAGCAGTGGTAGATGCCACTACCATCCACCTCTTACAACAAAGAGGATGGAGCCATCCAGACCCTCCAATTAATGGCCCTAGTGATGGTTCCCCTAGATATAGAGTGTCAAGAAGGGTGCTCGACATTCTTCAAGATGAGGACAATGACCAATTTGAAGGTGAGGGAAGGCTGGCATTACAAAACCAAAAGAAGTGCAAGGCATTGCCTAACCAATTGTCAACAAATTCCAAGCGACCCCGCAAGTCTCAAGCACAAATGTTACAGGAGGATGCAGCTCGATACATTGATATGTCTACACCAGCAAAAAGGAGTAGCAGCTGCACTAAGGTCATTTGACCAGTCCGCCGTCATTGATGTGGGGAAGGGGGAAATGTTACATTACATTTTTGTAAACTATAGTCTTACAAAAATGTAGCAATGTCTGCAATGTCTATCATAATGAAAAAAAAATTGTACAATAACAAACTGTCCATCTTAAACCATCCATCTTCACTTGTCTTCTGTTGCCTTTTGTCTCTCAGTAAGCCGACTGGATGATCAGGTCCGTTGCATTGGCGGCCAACTACTTCGGAAGTTGCTGTGAGCCTGTCCCCTTGGGCCAGGGAGAGGGTCCTTGGCAGGGACTGGCAGAGAGATGGAAGATAGTTGAGGGGGTGACAGAGATGTTCATGTGGGAGACGTCCCTGAGGATGTTTGTTGAAGCGGGGATGGAGCAACAGTGAGAGCAGATAAGTCAGCAGTGTGATGGGATTGGTCAGTGGTGAGGGCAGAGGTGTCACCAGTAGGAACGGATATGTCAGCAGTGGCAGGAGATTGGTCAGCAGTGGGGTCAGGAGTAGTTTATTCCTCTTCAACAATGGGTCCAAGTCTACTGTGCCCTGTTGGATGCACTGCCACATCATCCTGAGCTGACGGACTGGAGGGATGGGTGGAGATGGGAAGTCAACTCTGCAAAGTGTTAACCATATCCCAAATATGGTGGATCTGCTCTTCTGTCTGACGGATCCATCTCTCATGGGATGCAAGTGTCTCATCCACAAGAGAAACATTGGTTTGCAGAGTTTCTATATGGCCACCAAGCGTGTCGACCTGAGTCTGGTAGCAATGGAAGAAGTCCTCAATACGTGGTAACCAGCTCTCCTCAGCCATGACAAACCTGTCCTGCACCTGCTCTCCAACATTCCGCAATGCTTCCTGGAACCCATTCTCCATTCTGTCCAAACGGCTCTCCACCCCTGCCATTACACCAGCCACAATGTCCTCACTGTGATTAGACTCCATTGCCTGCTTCTTGCCCTTTCCCTTGACCAGAAGAGAATCTGCTGAGTGGTTGGAGGTCAACGGTTGGGATAGACAAATAGATGGTTTTGATGGTCCTGTGATTGGACTGGCTGGTTCATCTGCTAACTATTGGTTAGCTATTTGAGCAGGAAAAGAGTTTTATACCATCATCACTCTCAATAATCGTCACTGACTTCTTTCTCAGTATTTTTTCCCCTTTCCCCTGTTGCCAGGCTTGATGGTTTTCTTGACAATCGTCAGGCTGCATGTTCATTTGCAAATGAGCTGGCAGGGATTGCATGTGGTGCTGCTCTTTGTCCTGACACACTGTAGCCGCTTACTTGTGCAATATTGGCAAGGGGGGTTGAGGTGCTGTCCTCAGATACCTGCCCAACAGCATCCCTCCAGTAATTTCCCCCTTCAGTATCCTGCCCTCTTGTTCTTCCTCTTCATCCTCGTCCTCATCCTCATCCTCATCCTTGTCCTCCTGCTCCTTCTGTTAACAATAGGTACCAAGAGGACGTTGACCAAGACAAATCTCCTGCCACTGCTTACTGTACACTGCTATAGTCTAAATAGATATCATGTCACCCTGTTTAAGTGAGGACCTTACTTTGTTTACTGTGTAGTAGATAACAATTAGCTAAGCAGGTCAAAAATTCTAAACAGTTTGAAATAAATGCACTAGTAGGAATCAAACCCACCTACTGCAAGACATAATAAAGACCAATGGATAATATTCCACTAGACCACTGATGCTTACTGTATACTGCTATGATGTAAATAAACATCAGTCTAATATTCTGTGTGTGGTTAAAAATTCTTGAGTTTGATGTCAATGCACTAGGGAGAGTCAAACCCACCTATTGCAAGATACAAGGAATACCAATTGGAAATATTCCACTACACCACAGACACTTACTGTATAATGCTATGGTGTAAATCAATATCAGTCTAATATTCTGCTACACCCCATGGTTTTCCTCTTTCCTGTATACTTCTATGGTGTAAATAAATATCAGTCTAATATTGTCAATTCAATACAGATGCACCAGTTGCAGTAAATTCTCTATCCGTTCAAATTTTGTATGGGTCCATTTGTGCACTACATGAACACTGTCCTGACTTGTAGTGAGTGCCTGTGGTACAAGGGAATATTCATAAATTGATATTTCATATTGTGCACAAGAGGTGAGTTCGACTCCCACTAGTTCACATTATATAATAGCAGTAGGCCACTGACATCTGCTAGCATCATGAATTTGATCCATTGAAAGCTCCAGAGATTTCTGCAGTGGCATAAGATGGATGAATTTGCACGTGTATTCATTCCAGCGCATGTGACAAGTTGATGATGCACTGTGGCTGACTACCTTTGTGCTGGTCTTTGTAAAAAAGGTAGCCAGCCCTAGTGTATTGTCACTTGTCATGTGTACTGGAATGATCTGATGCGCAAGCTCCTCCATCCTATCCTGCTTCAGTAATTTCTAGAGTTTTGATCGGATCAACTACCACAGGCGCTTACTACAGGTCAGTACAATGTACATGTAGAGCAAAAATGCACCTGTATAAAGACATACTATTAGACCCCGTTAAGGTGGAGTAGAACCCACCGCTGTACACAATATTGAATATCAATAAACAAATATTCCACTAAACCACTGAGACTGGTTGCACTGCTGACATCGGCTGGCTCACATGCCAACATCAGCTACCATCCGCTGGCATGCCAGCGGACAGCAGACACTCACACACCCTCTTCCACCCTTCCCCCTCTTTCTCCCCAGTGCCATCCTCTCCACTCCCCACACTACCTCACATGCCACCCCTATTCACCACATGCACCCCGCTTCCCTCCTCCCCCCTGACCTGACATCTGATGTCTGCTACGTCTGCTGGCATACCAGCAGACACCCACACTCCTCCCCTTTCCCCTTCCCCTTCTTTCTCTCCACCCCCATCCCTCTTCTGCCACCTCCCATGCTCTCTGAGACGCCACCCCATGCAGCGGACAGACATCCATGCACCCTGTTTTCTTCTCTCCCACCCTGATGCCAGACAATGCTGGGGGTTGCCGACAAATACCAGCAGATATCCAGAGGATGCCAACAGATGTACAACAGATGCCAACAGATGCCAGCAGGTCACGATGGCTGCTGATGAAGTCCGACGGATGCCAGCTGATGGTTGCTAATGCCAATGCCCCTTTTAAGCCATGAAAACCCTTTTGGGAAATATGCCACCCCCCTTCCACCTCAAAAAATCCATACAGAAACCTGCAGAAACATAGGTGGGCATCTGTTCATTGTGTTATCTAACCTTTGAATCTATCTATTAGTAACAGACCTGTGGTGCAATGGTTAAATGTGCATTCCATTGCTGGAGGCTTTCCCAAGGCCGGTGTCAGGGGACTCCTCATTTCTTCCTTTTCTCACTCCTTATTCCTTCACTCTCCCTTCATTCATTCTCTTATTTTTTCTGACATTATTTCATTTTACTGTTTCTATTCTTTCAACACTATCTGTTAGTACTACTCTCAGCTCTTGAAGTGCTCTGGTTCTTTAGCTACCATTCAAACAAGTGTGGGCCCTTCAGCACCGCTTCCAGACTGCTTATATAAGCCAGAGTTTGCCTTTCTGACTTCTGAAGTCCGGAGTTTTCCTGCCTTGTTTGCACAGTTGTTTGGTTAGTCAATTTTCGAGTTTTCAAGGTTTTGTTGTACTGTACAGTTGTTTCCCATGCTTCAGAAGCCTCAGAAGCGTCCAACCTGGCATAGGGAATCCCTAGACTTGTTTTCTTTAGATCTCCCTCTGCCAGATGAGTAGTTATTATGATATTGTCAGTACATGCTCTAATACACTTTGGATCTCCCTCTGCCAGCTGTGTGACTGAGCCACAGCCTCTAGAGATCACTCTTACAGCCGAAGGTTTGATTCTTCCCCACATGCATATGGCGGGCAAGATGAGTTACCTTTTTCTTTGATCCAACCAGCCCCTGTGGACCTGCATAAGCCTCTGTGGATGTCTGCTGGTGCCCTGCACAGGCCTGCATGGGCCTATGTAGGTTTGAGTCCATCAACATACATCTGCATGAATGTCCGCTGGTGGCTTACATAGGCCTGCATAGGTCTGCAGGGCCCTTTTGTGGAAATATGCTGGCATTGGGGGTGGGAAAAGGAGGGAAGGGGAGGTGCACAGCCTTGAGTTATTGTGGGGAGGGAAGTGAGAAACCTCGAGGAGGGTTTATTCATGCCATGACATCTGCCAATGGAGGAGGTTTTCACTCATGGGCTGATGCACATTGACATCGCTAGTGTCTGCTGGCATCTGCTGGGCCTGCATGCGCATGTATGTGCCCACCTTTTATTGATCTACTGGACCATGTTATACAGCACATTGTGACATGTCTACAGCTCTGTATTCTATGGCACTGTGGGGACTGCTCCGCTCCAGTGTAGCAGACTCTGCTGGACATGTATGGTACAACACAAAGCAAGCTCCTGTACAACATATGCCACGTACCATTGTGATGTCTCTATGTGAAAAAATAACAAAAAATAATAATAAAAGAGGCTAATCAATCAAGCCTTGGCATCTTAGCAATAAGAAGGGAACTACACAGTATCTAACAAATTGCATATGCTACAACAAAAGCTTGGTGTTGGTCTATGCTCTAATTTAGAAATATAAAAAGAGAGATGCAACTAAGAAACAGACACTAACTTATTAGATGAGAGTAGATATCTTAAGGCCAATTTGTTAGCCTTTTACTATATAGTTTTATATTAGCTCACCAGCTAGTGTCTATATAACTTAACTAAAAAGGGACTACAACATGTTGACCATAGTTTAAAATAAGAATTATATATACACAAATCTATAATCTATAAAATAAAATTAAAATAAGATTAAAGAAGTTATTAGAAAAATTGAAGCCTCAGAATTCATCGTACTTACAAAACTAGTGCAATATTGTCTCTGTCACGACCCCTCCCCTCCAGATCCACCCCGGGACACCCCCGGAACAACCCCCGGGACCCTCCCTCCAACCCCACAGGACACGCCCCGCCATCACAACCGCCGACACCGCCATCATGCGCATCAAGGACCGCCATCAGCCGCCACCAGCCCCGATCACTGACTCGTTCCCGGCCATCACGCATCACGCATCACGACTCCCCCCGCGTCAATTGATTGCGCGACCCACACGCGCGATCCCGGTATACAGTCTCTGCCCGCTACTCAATGACTCCCGGAACCCATCCCAGACACCCCGGAATCCCGAGACCCGGTCCCGTAGTACTTATAGTGTAGCTCCCTGTTGTATTCGGTAGTCTTGATATTACTTTGGTTATTGCGTGCCCTTTGCTTGACTGGTACGCCTTGATTGGTACGCTTCGACTGGCACGCCTAAGTATTCGCGTGCTCTAAGTTTTGGTACGCACTTCGCGACTCTTGATTTACTAACTTGGTCTTGTCTTAGAATCTCCGGTTCACAACTCGACCCCCTCTAGCTCTCAGTTACCTCCAACCCAAAACCCCCGGACTCTAGTCCCCTTTCCCAGGATTACCCCTGTCCTTGTCTTGAACCCCGGAGTCCTAGCCCTGGAGTTCCACACACCCAAGTATTCGTAGGTCAAGTCTGCATTGTAAGGGCGTTGCTTTCCCGGAAAGCCCCCGACTCAGCGGAACCTGACAGTCTCAACCATTGGCTAGCATGCCCATAGCAAGGATAGCAGTCTAGCCACTGCACTCACATACATCTGAACTCACACAGATGCTTGCAGAGATAAAATCTAATAATAATGCTCTTAGCACATACTCTTGCAGTACTCATCATGTTCATTATCATTCATGTCTATCTGCTGTGGATGGAGCAGTATCTGATAAGGCAAGAGCTCTCTGTGGCCTAAATAGGCTACTTCCACTAGTTGTTGGTGCTTGTATGCTGCATATAGTAGACACACTATGTACTAGTAACTTTGATGGTATATAACATTTTATATATTCAAGAGTCTCCCCCCTTCTTCAGAGAGCTATATAGGCTCTGATCATTTTGCTGTGGCCTCCAATAGGCTATTTTTATTATTATTAATACATGTGTATATAGTATGAGTTAATAATCAAAGACAAGAAAAAAATTCTCCCAACTCTACTAGTATTATAAATAACTACCAATACTTAGCTATCATTGTATCTCAGGCCATCAGCTAGTAACTAAAGTGGATTTTGTCTACTCATCACTAATTATGATGTGTTTTATATGTGTTTTACTAACTACTGAGGACATTTCATGCAATATAATTCTAGATAAGAATTCAGAGCTTTAAGTTTTCTGCAATTTACTAGTGGTTCCTAGGTAGTATCATCTATACTCTACCTCATCTTAAAGTCAAGGTTATTGGAGTATGACTGCAAGACATGCACATAATTATTATATTTAGTACTTATTCTTTTATTCTTTTATTTATTTCATTTCCTTTGTTCTATTATATTGCACTACTATAACATACATCTCTATTTATCATTCTTTATTACTAAACTTTATTTTTACCTATAAAAGCCCATAGTAAACAAATCACTCCTTAGTCATGTTCATAATTAGTGTTATGATTCTGAGGGGTGTGTCTACTTACATTTTGTTACTTACATCTACTTACCATACCCCGTAGATATGATTGTCTAATTATCTACATGTAAATATAGTCATGTTCACAAGCAGTATTGTGATATCTGAGATACATAATTATTTAATTATTTACAAAGGCGTCTGTTTACTGTCTATTTATAGCCTATCAAATTATCCACAAATTATTTCTAGTCATTATTAGTTCTAAAATCATAGAATTCTGAGGTTGCATAATTGGAAAACAGCACATTACTACATGCTTGAAGTGTGGCAAGCAGCTCAAATACATAGTTTGATGCCCTTGGCTCAGTTTTGAGGACCTTATATAGTCTGACCCACTTCAGACACAGCTTACTTGCTCTGCCTTTTGACAGATTCAAATTCTTGATCAAAAAGTAGACAAAGCTCCCTTTGTCAATAGCTGTGTCCTCTCTCTTGCAATAATTCACATGATATATTAGCCAAATATGTTCTATAATTCCATTGTGTGCATCAGCTAGATTCCTCAGTATGTTCTGCACAAAGCTTTTTATTCCTTTGTAGATCACTTCATTTGTACAAAGTTTTTGAATCATAAATGGCATGTAGCTATTGTTGAGTTCAAAGGGTGCATACTCTGTTGTTTCTGATATACTCACATTGATTGCAAATTCAACTAGTGGATAATGATCTACTTAGTTATTTTGATTAAGACATATGAATATTTGCAATATCTAAGCAATGTTCTGATTTGTGCATTCTATCTGTCCATTTATTTGTAGATGGAACAACATTGACATGAGCAACCTTGCTCTAAGCAGCTTATAGAGCTCCTTCTATGACTTAGAAGTAAAGTTGGAGTCTTGATCACTTACGATCAAGTTGGGCAGTCCATGCAGTCTCATTATCTCCTTGAGATAGATTCACAATAGGTTGGACATTGTCATAGTTGCCCTTACAAAAATCAAGTGGACCATGCTAGTTATTTGAAAGATCACTACCCACAGATAGGTATAACCCTGGAATTCAGAGAATAGACCAATAAAGTCCATCTCTATAGAGTCTCAGAATTTAACTGGAATTGGAAGCAAATGCAGCTTCTCTAGTAGCTTTAATGTTGATACTTTTGACTACTGACATGATTGACATGTTGCACAAAACTGGCTAGTTTACTTGGCCATTTAAGGCCACAACTAGAACTAGAAGTAAATGCAGCTTCTTTGGTGGTTTTTAATGTTGATACTTTCAACTGTTGACATGACTCACATGTCAAGCAAAACTGGTTAGTTTCCTTGGCCATCTGGAGCTACCAATACTACTGACACACATAGTTTAGCATCTCCTGAGTTCCAAACTATTCTAGGATAGTGATGATTAATGATTATTCCTGAGGCACATAGAGGACTTTGGACCTGGAAGGTTGGTAAAGTATAAGCTTGTGCTCAATAGTAAAGTGCAGATAGGCACCAGAATTCTCTAGTATCTCAAGAAAAAATTTGTTATAATTGTATCTTTGTTAGATATGTGTGTGAAATCACACATTATTTCTCTTAGTCAGAGCAAGACAGCAATCCTGCAAGTTCAACATATCTATTAGTGTTACATTGACAACTGCTGGGCATATTTTCTCATTTGACAATGCTAATACATTAGCTTGAGCTGGCTGCACTCTCTACTCAGTGTCAGCCAATCTTTAGGCCTTGATAATTCAAGCTTCTACTCATTCTTGCAGCTTTTTGCTGTAATGTATCTCCTGTGCTCACATAGTGCATATCTCAAATGCACATTTCTTTATCCCATGGAACCTATGCAAGGGCAGGTCTTTGCCTTCAGAGTCTATTTATTTGTCTGCTTAGACATCATTTTGAGCATCATGAACATCATCACAAGTGTTACTCTCAAAATATTGTGATACACAATCTGCACCCTTGTTAAGTTCACCCTTGACATAGGTGATATCAAATTGGTAGTGTAATATATAGTTGATCCAGTAACATTGTCACAGTGATAAGTGTACCTGAGTGTTGAAAAACTTGAGTGCTTTATGATCTGTTATAATATAGAGCTTATAGCCCATTAGCTTATCCTGCAATTTTAAGAGGGCTTCTAAGATTGCAAGTGTTTCTAATCCTTAGACTGCATAATTCTGCTATGCAGCAGTAAACTTACAAAATATAAATCCCAGAGATTGGCAGGTTTGCCATATCTTCTCTTGGCCAAACATGGCTCTTGATACATCACAGATGAGCTAAATTGGTTTATTGATGTGGAGGTCCATTGTATAGCATATCCATCTAGTAGACAACTAGAATGAATGCATCAACTACCAGAGAATGTGCAATCAAGATTTGCACAATCATGAAGAGTCATTAATTGACAACCAAGGAGTAGTCTTTGAAGGGCATAAAGAAGTCATGCCTGTCAAGAAGATGTGTTAACAATTTGCTGCTCAAACTGCAGAACTAGACAGATATCTAGATGGCAATGACTATTATAGTGATGACTATGATAATAGAGAGCATAATTCTTGTAATAATGATAATCGAGACCATGATCGTTTAAATTATGATCAAGACAATAAAGATCATTGAGGAAATGATAGGTGACCTGATGCAAAACTAGGATCTCAAGATGTCAGGCAGCAGCCTCCACAGCAGCTGGAATGAGTGGCCAATGAACACTTGCATTGCACTTCTTGAGCATTTTAGATGCCTGCACCTGATAAATTGCATGCAAGTATGCCAGGGATGAACAAGGCAGTCTTGATCTATATGGATCATATGCATGATCACATAATCTTACTAGTGAATGACTCTCTTGGAGTAAGGTTTAAGTTTCCTGCTGAAGTGAGGCTCAGAAATCTGATGGCAAGTATATCAGATCATATGATAGAGGACATAGATTCTTCCAGTTGGAAAACTTGGATATGGATGTGTAGAGTATAATAAAATATTAGATCTCAGAGGCTTCATGCAGTAGTGAGATGACTGAGGGTGGCATTTTGTATACTGGGGCTTTTACATGTCTGAAAATAAAGTTTAGCAAAGACTGGTAAATAGAGACAAAAATACATGAGGCTCACAGTGGCAAAAATACCAAAAAATGAAATCAATACCACTAGTTGGTATAACATGCATGCAAAGCTCATCTCCCTTAACTAACAGGATGTATGCTACTATTTGGCAGCATATTGCAATCTGTGATTTATTTTTGTAAAATAATTCCTGTAAACCAATAGCCTAGAACTAAGCTGGCTAATTACCTACTAGCAAGTAAAGATAACAAACCTTACTGAGGTCAGAATCAAATGGCTACAAAGCACACACCAATGCATGTGCTGCATTGTGATAGCAGTAAACCTGTTGCTGTTGCAGAAGCAACACAGAGAAAGCCAGCAGGTGAGGCTGCCAGATATTCTAATTGTAGGAAGGTAAGGTACTTTGTAAAGAAATGCCCCACTCTTCTCAAGGCTCACATCTAAGCAGCCTATATAGCCACAGCACTAAGTAACATTACCAGCAACAAGAAAGACAATAAGAATTTATAGAGAACAAAGAGAAGCCACAAAATGCAGCTAAAAGCTCAGTAGACAATGCTAAGAGCAAATGAATTGATGGCAATGAGTATGTTACTGTAAATGTGACTTCTGGAGGTTACAGCTAATTATGCAACTGGCAAAGAGAAATCCAAAGTATATTAAAGAGGCTAGCTACCATACAACAAGGAGAATATCTAATTACTTGGCAGAGGCAAATCCAAAGAGAACAAGTCCAGAGGCTCTTCTGTCTCAGTACAGTACATCAGCATAGTGGCAGTGGCATACATAGGAATGGCTGTACAGTACTTTGAACTTATTGTCAAGCAAATCAGAGAGACTTTAGGTGCCTCTGAAAGTGTGAAAGGAATACTTGCCAGTCCAAGCACTCTACTAACTAGCCCAAAAGGGTGCAATGTCCAAGCTGTTAGACATGGTGACTGGCTCTATATATAGTGAAGTGGTCCCCTTACAGGGAGGAATTGAAAAAACTCTGGAAGTGCTGGAAAGTTGCTGAGGAAGTGCCAGAAAAGAAGGTTCCCTAACAGTCGCAGTAGATGTATACAACAGTGATTACTATACTTGTGATGACAAGAATAAGCACTTCTTTGTGCTAACAGAGTGCCAGGATAACCAGCACATGCATATGAGGTACATGATATTGCAGAAGGCAACAAATAAGCTGTAGCATTCAAGGTATGCTCTTGAGAAGAAGAGGTTTTTGGTGACTTATGTGGATATCAATAGACATCTAGTCTGGACATCATGGGACTTGGGGAGTATCACTATGGGCATTACACTCCAGCTTGCTCAATTGTGATCTGTGGTTGCACACCAAAATTCATTTGTGATTTATAAATGACAAAGGAGTTGCACAGGGACCAATTACCAAAGGTAGGTCTACTTAGTTTGGAGACAGCATGTGCCAGACTCCTTGACGTGTCAGTCCATTATGGATGTAGACACCAACCCCATCAGGACTCTCAAGCATGCCCAGGCCTGGATAAAGTCAAAGGGTTAAATACTTGCATCACAGCAAGCTGGTGAGTGTTCTAGTCACCGCTGTTCTCATATCCAAGCACCAAATGACTCTGTCGCCTCACTCAAGGTCGCTCGTGCTGATCCCTTGATTTGGGGCCTGTCAGGGCACTCGCCACTCCACATGCCCCAGATCACTTCTGAACTTCTCTGGAGTGTCAGGGATTCCCACCTTTGGTTACTATGAGAACCTCGGATCACCTCCATATTAGGATTCTATTTCTAACATTGTAGACGAACTTGAAGATTATGTTGCGTCAATTGGTGGCTATGTAGTGACGTGGTCACATTACAAAGTCCTCAGTTAGAATAAGGGGGTGGTGTTTTCCTGGGATGGTGGTGTGTTATGGCTCGTGGAATGACCTGGTTGGTATCTTCTGTCGTTCCGTTGCCTTGGTGCACGCGGTGTCTTTATGTACGCGGGTGTCTCAACCTCGTGGTGCGTGTTACCATGTTATGCCGTCCAGGGTCTGTTCTGTTGCGTCGTTGCTCCCTCAGGAGATATAATGAGGAGCCGAGTGTCAGATGATACATATCATGATTTCACAACAGGTTGGTGAATTTCTGATCTACTATTTCAATCAAATCATCAAGGGGTAACGTTTCAACCTTGATGTTTGATACTGCAAGCTTTGGAGTTCCCAGGCATGACATCTTCTGCTGGTAGGCACATATATATGTAAGTGGAGCTGTACTCTCCAAAAGCCTCGCGTTTCTTCCACCAAAAGCTTCTTTCCTAGTGACGTCTTATCGCCAACCTTGAACATGCCTGCTCTGACTTTTCAGGATAACTGGGGCTGCCAATTAATAGCTTACGTGTTCGATGCAGTGTAAGTATATGTCTTCAACGTTTGTTTCCTTTCCTTTACCGACGCGTTAGGATATATGGCATGGGAGCTGTAATTTCCCTACCAGCTCTCTTGATCGTCCAGGTCTAATACTTCAAAATTAGCTTCTGGTGATGCAGTACTTTCGCTCACACAGTAAGAGCGACAGCGCCTTGATTAGGCTTTCAGTGAGTTTCATTGACTGGCTTTGTATTTCTCTCCTTTATCAATATGTTTGTAGGTTGCACTCATTTTGTAGGGCAGACAATCAAATTTTCTTTTTCCTGGATGAGCTAACTTTGGGAAGCATATTTGCGACACTACAATTGGTTTTTCTGAGCCACCAAATTTACACCGACTTCATCACCTGGTTTGCAATCCCAGAAAATCTGGACATCATTACATTGTATGTTTCGAACAGTATACTGGTTTGTCTATCCGTTTTCTAACTTGCTTGAAGCTCGGCTGCTGCTCAACTGCCCGTGATTGTATGTTTTCCTTTTCTGAAAGATTCTTTCTCATGTCAATAAAATATTTAGTACATGACAGCTTTTACTGCTCAACAGTGAGTGTTATTTTTTAAAGTTTCCTTTTTTTCACCAAATTCATCTTTTCCGAGGTTCTTTGTGAGCCGAATCTGGATTTGTAAGTGTAACGGTCGTGACCCATTTTGTTACTCTCCTTATTGACCCTTACCTTCGTTAGACTCTATCTTGTGATTACAGCAGCTACCGGGTATTCTATTGCCGAGACTATATAAACTAGTACAGTGTTAGAGTACAGTAGCTTCTTCCCAATCATCAGGACTTAACCCGGTTCTATCGGTTGCGTGAAGATCCTCTTAGCTTGTGGTAACACCGTCACAGACGCTGTTCTCACATATTTTGAACCCCTCAAAAGTCCTAACTACTAGCTTGCTATCTGACTCTCGTGTCTTGGCCTCCCTCAGTCTGATCAACTGCGGGCATCCAACCTCGTGAGTCACAAATTCTAAAACCTTTTATTAACAATGTCTACCAGATACCCCCGTCGAACCGTAACAACAGGAGGACCTGTACGACGACTCAGCCCTACTGCAGTACGTAACACGGGACCTTTGCCGCGCTTTGGGACGCTGAAAACAGACCATGTGCCTTATTCCGCGAGTGGTGACGACCCCGCGATGCCCACTGAAATAAGTGTGGATGCCGCTGAGCCAAAGGCCAGTGAGGAAGCCCAACCCGTGGAGAGGGATGGCCCAGAGGAATCTAGTGCAACTAGTTCCCCGTCAGATGACGACGAGCAGGACGGATTCCATACCGTAGATAATATAGACGATACTATAAACATTCCTACCCCGAATAATAACCTGCTCCGCGACAATTCAATTCGCGAGATGGAAGAAACCTTAGCTGAAGCAAGGAGCCATTTGACTGATGCAGAGCGTGAACGCGTCGACAGAAGGATGGAAATGGTAACATCCAACGATATACAGGCTCAAGACAACGCTGGGGAACCCCACGATAAGGGAAAGGGGGTGGACCCCAGGAACTGGGGAGATATCGATCTCAATGAGATCGAAATTAACCTCCAGACACAGAAGGAGTTGCTCACCAAGTACAACAAGAAACTCAACCGTGAACATCAGCAACGCACTACCGAACTTGAGCACCATGCCCAAGACGTCGACCCTGAAACGATCGACGATGGCGGCGAAACTGCCCATGAGGAGGAAGTTTCTGATGCAGCGGGCAAACACGAAGTTTCTCGTAAAGACATGTTGAAATACCTACATAACAAAAAGAAACTGGAACGCGAGATAAAAAAACTCCGTCAAAGAGAGGGAACCTCTCACCAAAAACGTAAGGAACGTGCAGGATCTGAGCCTCTCTCGGGAGAAATGGCCGCCCTTATTCAAAAGGTGGCCGAAGGTTTGAAGAACAAGCACAAATATAAGCGTGCCGATAACCATAATAAACTGAAGTCAAGTAAGTTATTGGCCACAGATCCAATAACCCAAATCACCAGCAAAAGCGCCCTAGGACAAGCTTTCGAGCGACTGGGAAAGCACCAGGGGCCCCGGAAATATGACTTTGGCGATGGGTCGTCCGATTCTTCCGCCGTGAGTGGATCAGACTCGGACTCGAGCTCAGACTCATCATCCCACCCTCAGGGACGTCATCGTGCCCGCAGATCAAAGCATAAATCAACGCAGCGTTCAACTATAAAACCCACTCCACCTGAGAAGTATGATGGCAGGGTGGATGTACGTGCCTTCCACCGATTCCTAACTCATGGAACAGCATATGTTAAGTACGGATATGTCGAAAGGAAACGTCAGGTCATAGTACTATCTGAGTTCTTAACGGGAAAAGCTTACACTTTCTATACACGACGTGTGGCGTTTGAACCTGAGAAATGGTCGATGAGAAAGTTTTTCATTGAGCTCTTCAACTACTGCTTCCCCATTGATTTTCGAAGCCAGCAGAGGGAAAAGCTAAATAGCTTAAGTCAAGGACAAAAGTCCGTAAGAGAGTACGTTGCTGACCTTGATGAGCTCTTTACCATTGTGGGAGCTGACAGCCAACGAGCCTGCGTTGTAAAACTGTTCAATGGACTTAGACCATCCCTTCATAAAGCGCTGTTACGTGCTCACCTGAACCCTGAATACAGCTCATGGAATGAGATTGTTCGTGAAGCTGAATACCAAGAGTTAGCAGACAACGTAGAGTTCCGTGACTCAGCTGGTCATAACGGAACCCAGCGTTCAGGCCATGCATCGCGCCACTCCCAAAGCTCCCAAGCTCCCAGAACGCACAAGGGACAGCTCAAGGAGGGAAAATCTTCCCACTCGTCCCGTCGAGCGCGAAATTTTAAATCTGGACACGGGAAAAAGACAAACAATGTCCCCGGTGCATCGTCAAACTACAACGGGGCGAGTGGATCCAACAGTCATAAGTGGAAGGCCAAGGGTGGTAAGAAATCAGATTCGAAACAACCTGCAGATCAGCAGAATACTCCTCTAAGTAAGGAGGAAAAGGAGGAATACCGCGCTGCAAATAAATGTTTCTGCTGCGGCCAGGAAGGGCACTTTGCTCGAAATTGTCCGACTAAGGGTCAGGCAAGGTCCAATAGTGGGAAACCACCAGGAATAAGCGCCTTCGGGATCCAAGTAGATCTCGACCGAACAGAGCAAAGGCGTGTTGACAGCCTTGGAGAGACGACTGAGCTCTCCATCGGAATGATGTCCATTAACTCACCTGATGACCAAGAATATAATAGCGAGGGAGATCCCATCCCTGACCTGCAATCAGTAACTGACTCAGACTCCAGGTGGGACGAGAAAGAACATACATCTGCTAATATGTTCGTAGAAGTAAATGACTATGGCGACGAAACGCTACTCGCGCCACCGTCAGAGTTTGACCAAAAATATTGGATGCCCATAGAATCAGCCGAAGAAAAACTTGCTATGCTAGACATTAATTCAAAGCGTAAGAATTTGGGGAACGCAGCCTGTAATAAGCTAGAAGAAATGCTCGAAAGCATGCAACCTTACCCCGGTGATCCCGCAAATGTTCTACAGTTTAGAGGGAGGCGGTTCGTGGCTACTCCCACCTCTCACAATGAAATCATGGTCCATGATAGAGTTTTCAATGAGTTTGAGATAGTAAACACATCCAAGGTTGAACAACGGCACTTTGAAATAGGAGACTGGTATGCAAGGATTCGCTGTCAGCGAACTGGGGCGCCGTATACAAATAAAACATTCTATCAGACTTGCCTGATTGTGGACGTTACAGCCTGGAATGCAAAGCGTGTGCTTGAAGCTGGGGCCCCCTACCCATATGACGATGATAGCCAAACTCATAAGTATCATCGTTTTGAGGTAATACTGGACGGAGACACATACTTGGTGTATGATCGTCACCTAGGGTTTCGCACAGAACTGAGTACTTGGTGGATAAAGAATGAGCGCTTTGACATTGTTCAGTGGTACCGAAAGCAGATCATGAGATCCTTCGAAAAATTAGAAAAGGAGGCATACACACCCCCCTATGACCCCCTGTATGACATATCGAGCTTGTTTGATGAGCCGGTGGATGCGTCTCCCAAAGCCGTAAACACTGAATACGACCTCGACTTGTTGAGAACTTGGCTGTCAGCTGCGGGCCGACTTCGAATCGAAGCCGAGAATGGTCGCCTTCATGTGGTAGAGCTGAATGGCCAGCAGATACCTGCAGGCACTTACCCGTCTCTGCAACGTAATGCAGCGTGCACCAAAGATCCATCCAGATTGATTCCAAAGCTGCTAGTCATAGTAGTACAGGTGAACGGTCATCCAGCCAGGGCATTGGTAGACTCAGGATCATTAGGAGATTTCATCTCGAGTACTTTGGCTCAGCAGCTGAATATTCAAAAGAAGGAGCTCACCTCGCCTGTACCAGTTCAGTTAGCCATACAGGGATCTTGCTCACGCATAAACTTCGGAGCCACCGCTCAACTGAAATATCAGTCCATTTCCGAACCACGTTATTTTGACGTTATAAACCTATCTGGATACGACCTCATCCTCAGCACCCCATTTCTTTTCCAACATTGAGTCACTTTTGGCATAAACCCTCCACGAATAATTGTCGGCTCGCCCACGTCAGTGCCACTGGAGGGACCTGGGATCACACAGCTTGCTTCCCGGTCGATGAAATTGTACGAACAAGACCTGGACGTAGTTCGTGAAGAGTTACGTCAATATGCGGCCCCCATATGCAGATCGGCAAGTGACACACCTCTTCCTCCGCTCAGAGTTATTAACCACACTATTGACCTGATTGATCCTAATAGGATCTATCCGTGGTGTCCGTCTCGCTGCCCAGAGGCCATGAGGAGTCAGTGGACGGAAAAGGGGGACGCATATCTGAAGAATGGACAATGGAAAATCACCAGTCGTGGAAACACAGTTCCAATGATGCTCATACCAAAGCCCTCACAACCCGGGGAGCCTCCACGGCTACGAACTGTGTTCGATCTCAGGGCACGGAACGCCAACACAGTAAAGAGGTCCTCATCTCTTCCCGATATTGATGGCATCCTTCGGAGAGTAGCGAGAGGTAAATACCGATCAATACTAGATGGAAAGGATGCTTACGAGCAGATTCGCATTATACCAGAACATGTGGAGCGCAGTGCAGTTACTACACCTGACGGAAACATGGTTAGCAATATCATACAGCAGGGAGATTGTAACGCGCCCGCTACGTATCAAGCACTAATGAATCACATTTTTTCTGCACACATTGGTCGATTTATGGACGTATATCTCGACAATATTATTATATACTCTCAAACACTTAAGGAACATATTGAGCATGTTAGAATTGTCATTGACATCCTGAAAAAGGAAAAGCTATACCTCGGAAAGGATAAGCTCCGATTTCTGTGCCATGAAATGAAGGTCCTAGGTCGCGTCGTGAGTGATCGGGGTATCAGCATGGACCCAGATAAGGTGGATGCTCTTACCAGATGGAAGACCCCGACGAATCGAGACCTCCTCCGTGGTTTTCTGGGAGCGGCTGGATATCTTGCCGACGACATCGACAGAGTTAGGATCCCTATGGGGATACTACATGGATTGACTGGAGATACAGTCCCATTCCGATGGGAACATACTCATCAGCGCGCCTTTGAGGACATAAAGAGATTGGCAGTCACCTGCCGTGAACATCATCGAGTACCGTTGGATTATAGTACAGATGCGCCTCCCATCAATGTCATCACGGATGGATGTGGAACCGGAATTGCTGGCGTAATTAGTCAAGGGACGGACTGGCGTAAAGCTAAAGTAGCTGCCTTTTATTCCACAAAGCTAAACTCAGCCCAGCAAAATTACCCAGTACACGAGATAGAAATGCTGGCTGGAGTCGAAACCATGTTGAGATACAGGGATATCCTCCAAGGTATTAAGTTTACTTGGTATACAGACCACAAAGGTCTGATACACCTGCTTAACCAGGAAAATCTTTCGGGACACCAGGCCCGCTGGCTGGAAAAGCTGTCCGAATTTGATTTTGAAGTAGTTTACGTGCCGGGAGTTGAAAATATACTTTCGGACTCCCTGTCCAGGTTATACTCCTACGATGAACCCGGCACAGTACGTGCTCGGGGAGAATATACTTATCATGATGTAATAGATAATGACTCATTGAGTAATCACCTCATATTGATGCCAGTACTGGTCGAAATGGAGGGCGAGAGCGTGTCATTATTGGATACTACCCCTGTAACTGGGACAGATAGATTAAAAGATAATCACCTAGAAACGAGTCAGGGCAATAAGCAATCAGCCCAGGCACTTACAGAGGCACCAAAGAATGATGGTCCCTCTAAAAATCGAACTTACCAACGGAGAACCATACCTCCGGCAGAAACAGGCCGGGCAGAAACGTCCAAGGAGTTTGCGGTGAGAATGACAAGAAATTTCGTGCTGAAAGGCCCTCAGCAACGAAAGGAGGGCGAGGGTGAGACACATAAGAGACTCACTATCTGGATCCCAGCGAAAGAAAGAAACCTGGAATGAGAACGTGAGCGTGAACTAGCGAATCGTTCTCAACAGTTGCACCAAACAATTGAAGCTATTAACCCCATAACATTGAGTGAACTAATGGCTGGAGGGTGAGAGCCGATTGACCTCTTGGAAAACATTTGAGGAAAATATAACGAGGACACGACATTGTTGATAGTGGTAGAAAAGCCACGGGAGCACAAAAACTTTGAGTATACTGAAGACAAGTTACTTTATCTGAGCTTAAACGGAAAGAGAGTATTATGCATACCTGACATTAAGGTCAATGGCCGGAATGTACGTGAGATAGTAATCTCAGAAGCTCACACAATGTTAGCACACTTAGGAGCTCGTAAGACACTAACGTACCTACGTGACAATGTATGGTGGAAATGCATGAGTAGCGACGTACATGCTTTCTGTGAGTCTTGCGTTATATGCGCACATAGTAAGCCGTCAAACCACAAACCTTATGGAATACTAAACCCTCTACCAGTCCCAACTCAACCCTGGGAGGTTATCGGAATCGATTTTGTAGGACCCCTACCGGAATCGAAAGACCGCGATGCAGTTTACAACTCTCTAACTGTAATAATAGATCATCTAACGGCAATGGTCCATTTAATTCCAAGTCGTACCAGCTATACAGCTAGAAACATTGCTGAATTAATATTTGCAGAAATATATAAATTACATGGACTACCAAAAGCGATAGTTAGTGATCACGACTCATACTTCACGAGCATATTTTGGTCACACTTACATGAATTGATCGGTACACAGCTCAAGATGTCGAGTGCATATCACCCTGAGTCAGATGGAGCGACAGAGCGTGCCAACTGTACTGTAACGCAAATGATCAGACAGTGCGTAAGTCCAAATCAGCGGGACTGGGTGGCGAAATTACCTGCAATAGAATTCGCCATCAATAGTGCCCGCTCTGAGAGTACTGGCTATTCTCCGTTCTTCCTGAATTATGGAAGAATGCCTAGGATGATGGTATGGGACTCAGCCCCAAAAAATGAGTACCCAGGCGTACGAGTATTTGCTCAACGATTGAAGTCTGCGATTTTTGCGGCACATGATAGCATACTCGCTGCTCGAATTAAACAAACTCGAAACGCAAATAGGAAAAGAATTCCGGTCCCATTCAAAGAGGGAGATTTTGTCTACATGTCAACTGAGAATATGACATTTCCCAAGGGCTTAGCATGTAAGCTGATCCCCAAATTTGTGGGTCCTTATTTACTTCTCAAGGACTTTGGAAACCATTCGTTCCGAGTTCAACTTCCCTCTCACATGAGACAGCACGGAATCCATAACTCATTTCATGCGTCCCTACTAAGGATACACCATCTGAATGATGACAGGAGGTTTCCCGGTCGGCTATACTCCCAGATCGTTGCCGAATTTGAGACTGATCAGGACCAGGAGTGGGCAGCTGATAAGATAATAAATCATGCAGGGTCAAAAGGTACTGCAATTTTCGAGGTACTATGGCGTGCTGGAGATAAAACTTGGTTACCCTATGATCAAGTCCGGGAATTGGATATTTTATCTCCGTATCTTGAGGCCCTTAATGTAGAAACAATTCACGAGCTTCCAGAAGGAACGGGGACACCCCCCCTGGATGATCCTCAAGTCTTTCTTGGGTCAATCACTCCAGAACATTTAAATACCTCCAGCAACCAACTCAGCCCATCAGCCACTTTATCGAACTCACCACTAACCGTCGGCCTACAAATCACCTTATGTCGCACCGACCAAAAAACCACTACACCCCCCATCCCTGCCTCACCAAACGTCCCGATGGCTTTGTGCAGCTAACCTCTGTTGATCCAAACATCATCATTCACCCGGCTCAGTTGTTAAAATTCCTCGAATACGACAATGAGGTACGCCATCGTCGAGTTACTGCTGCTACCGTTGAGCCCGCCGGGTACGAATCCTTTGCCGTCGCCTATAACACCACTAAGGGGGACAACCCTTGTGAGTTTATCACCCGCGACCCCATCACCGGGGATTGGAACTACGACAATTTCCCTATTCCGCGTTCTGTTATCACCTTCCCCTACCTCGATCCTCGTTACTCCGAACTACGTGCTTTCGGGATCCTCGACGACAAAGGAGAAATCGACACTTATGCCTGGGCCAGTCTGAAGAACGCCCTACTCCGCCCTCACCGTGAGGCGGTCCATAATCAGGCCCAATCGGAGACCCGTCGAAGGGAGAAGGAATTCAAAAAGCGCCGCCTTGAGGATGCTAAGCCCGACGGATTCGAGTTACCCTCATTCGTCACGGACAGCAAGAAGAAGCGCGCACGTAAAACACCCCCTGCATCCCCCACTGTCGACCCTCTGACCGCTCTCGAGGAGATGACCATCGATTCCGCATTCTTCGAGACCGTCGCTTAATCATCGGAGACATTAGTAACTTCCCGCCTTTCAAGAGGCCTTGCGTTCGAATCCCGCACTCTCCTTTATTTCTGATTTTTTGATCACGATCACTTCACCCTAAAAATTTCTTCAGTTACTCTTAGGCATCCCTACCCGTTCCCGATACCTGGAGGGCGTATGTAACGGTCGTGACCCATTTCGTTACTCTCCTTATTGACCCTTACCTTCGTTAGACTCTATCTTGTGATTACAGCAGCTACCGGGTATTCTATTGCCGAGACTATATAAACTAGTACAGTGTTAGAGTACAGTAGCTTCTTCCCAATCATCAGGAATTAACCCGGTTCTATCGGTTGCGTGAAGATCCTCTTAGCTTGTGGTAACACCGTCACAGACGCTGTTCTCACAGTAAGCTACCGCTTGGCAATGCTGTGCGTTTTTGACAATATGATCTAGTCTCTCCGCCTTCTAGGCGCATTCTTTTCGTTGCCCCTGTAGTAAGTTGTCTTCTTAATGATAAAGTCACATAAAATGACACTTCTGACAGGTCATACTTTCCTTCTTACAAATTGGTCAGTAATTGTCTTCACGTATGGTTGTTGCGAAGTTAATTCAAGCTCTCAGGATTTGGGATAAGTAAGTCTTGCGCGTGGTTGTACAATTTGTATCTGACTCCGTGTCCAGCTCAGACAATCCTGGTGTGAGTCGCTCAAAACAATTAATTATATGATTGTTCAGCAAATCGTTTGTAGTGTTTGTGTTGGCACATTTTCCCATCTAGAGTCAACCGTGGTAAACCAATATCGAGGTCCTTGCGTGTGAAGTTGATGACCTACCAATTGCGCAGAGATATACTTCCACCCAGGCGGGATGTACTGCGGCTTGCGACGTAGTGATTACGGTTATGCTTTGTTGGCTACTCCACAATTCTAGGTCAGGCTTGAGAAAGTATGTCTTTCGTGCAGACACGTCACTCCGAGTCAATGCCTGTTGTTTAGGACAGATTCCATTGTGGACAAATTGATCTTGTATGCAATCAACCGTGGTGCAGCCACAAGGTACGCAGGATATCGTCGTTGTCGCCTATAGTATTTAATGCATTGGAGGAAGTCTTGCAGCATTTATGAATCTAATCCTGGTGTGTCTTTTCTGACGGATGATTCTCCTGGTGACTAAACGACACTGAGAACCTCTCAGTTTGTCTCGGTTCCTAACACGTTTGTTTTGTGAGTGTCCTGCAAAATCACATGATGTTGTTGCTCATAGACCTGACCTCAGCATGATCTTTTTATTGCCAAGCTGCCAGTGTGCGTTTTATATCTGTACACTGTCAGGTTACTCAAGTGAAGTATAGTGTATGTTCTCTCTGTCGTCAGCATGTGAGCCTTGTATCTTTTATTCATCCCTCTGATTGACCCTACTTTACTTCAGGTTGACTTCTAGGGAGACCTTGCGGCAGCAGTTGTGGAAGGGGAACAACACTGATCATGCCAGCATTCCGATGGAGAATTTCTCGCCTATGGGGCCTACTGGTATAAGGATTGTATGTCAACAGCTCCAGGAAGTTTAAGTGATTTTCGACTCTGACCTCTTTCCGACAGGATAAGTCTGTTGTCAGTTGGCAAGATGGAGCTGGCGGAGGGCTGACCAAGTCTAATTTAACCTCATCAGTCTAACCAGACAAGGAACCACTCAACAGTGTTTATTTTTGACGGAAATAGTTCTACAATGGAAGGAAAATCAATTTCTGACTTGACAAAGCGTAATGAGCCAATTGCTCACCATTATCCCAACCACACCCTTACATAATTCAACATGGAACCATATGTATCAAGTTCATTCAAGGATGAAGGATATGCTGACTGACATGCCTGCCGTTCGAACCTAACCTTATCCAATTGTTGTTGTAGTTCCCTTTCGGGCTCTATTTCAAGCCCAGAGTACATGGGAGTGTATATCCCAACGGCCCTACAATATTACCAGGAGAGGCTACTTTTCAGTTGATGTCAGTTATGCCCCGTAGCCACTCTACTACAGTTTGACTTTGTCGGAGTTCATACTATCTTCACCCCTAAGGGCCCCACATATCTGCTGCTGATATCCTTCTCATCGGTTTTACATTTATCACTGCGCTCTCCTTTACCTTTCCGTTGCTGGTATCCAGACCGGCTCTGCATAGAACCAGCTGGTACCCACACTCAGATCACCACCCCTTTGAGTTCTTAGCACATGGGCTGGTTCCTATTTATGTCTCCACACCTCAGCAGTATATCACTCTCAAGTTCTCTACCTTCAACAGACTTCTGCAAACTGTACTCATGCACACACTTCCACTCACAACTCAACTTCAGCAGTTTGCATGCCACCATTTTAACATGACTCTGTTAGGCTTGTGCCTGCTCAACAGAAGTTTCTGTTGCCTTAGTTGATAGAATCACTCCACCATACACAACCCTGACAGGGTTTTAAATTTGACACTTGAGTCAGATACATATATTTCATGGTCCTAACAACCTGCTGTAAGGAGCTGATAATTGACTGATTTACTGGTGACATTGGTTTGATGTATTCCTCTCTGCAGGTAAGTGTCAGGGGACTTTCTTTCTGGTCTGGCACTCCTTTGGCACTTTCCAGCACTCCTAGAGGCTTCTAGAACTCCTCTGACTCATTTTGGAGTAAGTTTGAAGTACTGTCTAGTCATCTCCATGACATCACTACTGTGCTGATATGCTGCACCATGGCAGAGGAATCATTAGACTTGTTCTCTTTGGATTTCCTTCTGCCAGGTGTTGGTTATTCTCCTCATTGTATGGTAGCCTCTCTACTAGACTTTGAATTTCTCTATGCCAGTTGTGTGATTAGCTGCAACCTTTGGAAGTTGCCCTTACAATTGCCTGACTCCAAGGATTAAGGTGCCATACAACTCCCTGATGGCAATAATCAATCACCTAAGTAGCATGGTGCATTTCAAGATCTAGAATAGATTCACTAGGTGCAGGGAATGATCTTCTTTGACAAAACAATGTAAAAACACAGTAAAAATAATCCAATTAATTTTAGAATTTTATTTTAATATTGTGCATTATAATTTCTAGTTCCTCAGTTGCCTTCTGTAAAGAGCAAGCCTAGATCATGACAATTACTGAATTTGACAGTCTGCCTTATGACATGCTGTCATTACAACCAATGATTAATGTGCCATGACTTATCATGGAGCAACTACAGGCTATGCTTGAAGCCAAATAATTCTATTCAGACTCTTCTGACAGTGATTCAGATTCTCAGACTACTTCAGACTCTGACTCCAAATCAGATGCATCTTCTCATAATCATTACTGCCACTATTTCTCTATCCCTTATTGATGTGTTTGCAACAAATCCAGGTCACCACCACCATGTCATTCATGTGGTAATTCCAAGTATCTCCTTGCCTAAGCAGAGGCATTTATAAGTTTTGTTCTTCCAAACCAAGATACATACTATATGATTTGATGTCTCCTCTACTCCAAGATTCTCAGTGGCATTCCTCTATTTTGTCCTTTATGTCCTTCTCCACTCTCTCATGTGCCCCATTGTGGTGCTCCTCTCTCTAAGTATGATGGCAGAGACATCTTGTCATGCTATGCCACTTCTCAACAAGACATCTGTTAAAGAGCTGCTATGTGTCAATGAGCCATCATCTAGAGTGCTTCCAGGATGATATATCCTCTGGACACAGGATACATAGTGATGCATTAGCAAGTAATGATGTGTGCAAAGTAGGCAATGGCACTGCAGGAGGTGTGGAGGCAGGACAAGACTTGATTGATAATGTTTTCAAATATTGATGTTACAGACTTCAATGTTTTCAAATGCCATTACAGACTGAGGTTTTGTCGTTTGCACCAGCACTAGCAAGACATATGTTCAAAAAAACACAACATGTCCTTTCATTCTCAATTTATACTACCATAAGATCCTATTGTGGCACCCTCACACATCTTCTCACTATCTCTCCAGGATCAAGATGTATGCCATGACTCATTAGGGGATTCACCAGGTGATGGAGAGGTACTCAGATGTGCTGTATCATATCAGACCCACCCATCTTGTTTTTTTGTCTGTTTTGACCTCTTGTTTTGCTTGTTCCTTGACCTTGAGTCAGGAGCTATATGCATTGTGGCAACCAGTGATAGGACTCTACACAGGCAAGGCACATCAACGGCAGGCTCAGTATCAGCTCTGGACACCTTGCCATGCTTGTTCCAAACTTGGTGCACACAATTTATTCATTTTAGGCCATTTCCAATGGCCATGCATGGCAACCAATATACCCAATCAGCAATAGCACTGATGGCAGCCAGAATGACAAGTAACAGCTGGCATCATGTTGTCGGCAAGCATTGACAGATGGCATCACTCAGGAAGCACATGGTACCACTAGCTAGCAGCAGTGCTTACAAGTTAGAATGATGGCATTTTCCTGTGATTGACACCTTGGCATTTCACCTTGGTGCCTGGCACTGCTTAGCACCTTCTCTTTACTTGGACAGACAGTATTCTTATTAACTTCTCAATATTTAGTTTAATACACGGTGACTACTTACATTCTTTCCAGTTCACTGCTTCTTGGCGATGCTTAGCTGCTTAGCAATGATGAACTCATTTTACTATAAATATCTACTGTTGTCACTAGTTAGAACAGAACAGAGTACCCCAGTTTACACCCCTTAGTTCACCTCACAGTTCAGATTTCTTTTGAGCTGACTAAGTTCATAGTCATCAATTGTCTGAACACTCTTAGCCTGCTTGCTGCAGTGACAAAACCTATGTGCCTTGCACATGTGGCAAACATCATGCAGCTTAGTTGTTGCTAAGCCTCTAGTTTCCTTGCCACATCCTCTGCTGCACTTACTTGTATTTACCTCCCCTTATCTCTTTAGGTGCACTTTGCAGTTAGCACACCTACCTTACCGCACATCCTTGCTGACTCTTGTTACTGACCTTTACCAAATCTTGCCGTCCAACTCATTTTCTGACTTGTTTTCTGGGAACTGCCCAGGACTCCCTCAACCCTTAGCATGCACAATGCATTTTGTACAATATCTGCTATTGATCTACTTTTGGGCATCATCACCAGAACCATCTCACAATGAAAGCTTTTGATGGATAAGAAATTCTTATTGATGTGTTCCATACTCATGTAATCAATGGCTTGACAAAGTTTGAACTTACTCAAACACTTTGAAAGAGGTTGAGTGGAATACAAAGCTCATTGTTGTCTAACATATAGTACACTGCAAGCCTAACAAGCCTGGTTTTACTTCATGTGGAAAGGATTGTGTATGTGAAGAGTTTTTGACCTTCAAACTTGCTCAATCTTCTGTGCAGTGCAGCAATGTAACAATACCTCATCAAGTAGATCTGAGCATAGTCAAGGCCAATACTTTCATGCTTGACTAGAGGTATGTTCACTTGCTACCTGTCAAAAACCTCTTACTAAACATTCTATTTCTAGTTCTTTCTATTGTAGTTAGTAGAATAGCTATCTATCTATTCTATACCCGTCAAGACTAAACACACACTGCTGGCCTTATGTGTTTTTTTTGCATATGACTGTAGCTTGGCATCCTCTGTCATTGGAGCCTTAGGTGCAATTCTCATAAGAAACATTGAATGGTATGTTGTCTTTGCTCTATTGTTAGTAAAGCTCTTATTGAATAGACATCTTTAGTGGAACAGTTTCATAATATTAGTAGACCTCTTATTAATGATTGGTATTGGTGCAGCTAATAATTACATTAATACTTACTACTAGTCAACCATTCGGATTTTTGTATACAATGTCTTTATACCAACTTGAATTGTCAATGTCAGCATTCAGCTAGCTGAGCTTTATTGCTAATAGATAAAAGGAGTACTAAAATGCCTTAATCAGTAGCATATTATTACAATTTATTATTCTCCCACACTGTTTAATACTTCAATTTCTGCTTGTAATAATATAGACTTATATAACAGCCATTAAATACAATTGATTATCAGCATGTCTAAGTCATCCAATTACTTATAACCTCTGCAATGAAAAATTAATGTCCTGATGTATAGTCCATTAGTCTATCTATAGTACACTATCTACAAAGTTTGATCACATATAGTACAATATATACAATGTTCAAATATTTAGGTTTGTGAGCAAGAAATTATGATATGGGCCTTCTCCCAATCTCAGGTCCATCATCTGTCTCTTCTATGGTTGTTGTTGCTGCTGCTGCTGCTGTTGCCACTGCCACTTTGCCTATTATTGCTGCCACCATTGCTAATTCACCTGCCTCTGCTGTTGCCATTGCTTCTTCCAAGAATGATACTACCATTGCAATTACTTCATCCCATGTTGGCATTGGCTGGCCAGCATCTACCACTACTTCTATCCAAGTTCCCAGTATCACCATGTTCCTGTGTCAGTACACCACCAACAGATCTTCCAACTGATCAATTCCCTGCATAAGCTCTAACAGGATATGCTGGGGCAGCCCTTGCTGGATGAGGGTGAGCACCAAGGAGCCCCTGTCCAACAACAGTTGGTACTTGTGCACTCTTCCTGTACATGATGATCTATCAGGAATATAGTATAGGACATAGGGCCACTTGCACATAACATCTTCCTGTGCCAATATCAACATGTTCAACAGCCAGTTCCTCCTCTGTAAAATCTGTAGCTGTGCAGTCTCCACTTCCTGTATTGCCTGCCATATCTCCTCTATCTCCAATGCCCCAGGTGCTGCACTGTCCAACCCTTGATCCTCAATATGCTCCACTCATGTCTGCAAACCAGCCAATTTGTCTTCAATAGCCATGTGTGCTACTAAAGTGGTGTCTCTGTCTCCAAATGCTCTGTCCCTATTGTAAATTGCCATGTTCTGCTCTTCCTGCATGGCCTCCTGAGCATGCAATTCCTGCAAAATATTTTCTTGCATGGACTGGATGGTTGGGCAGGTATTGTGGAGAGTGTATAGATATTTGATGTGTCTAAGCTTGGAGACCTCCATGCATGCTTGTACCCTACAATCTCCACTGACTTGGTCAATGTCAGGGGACTCCTCATTTCTTCCTTCTTTCACTCCCTATTCCTTCACTCTCCTTTCATTCATTTCCTTACTTCTTCTATCATTCTCTTATTTTGCTGTTTCTATTCTCTCAACACTATCTGTTAATACTATTCTCAGCCTTTGAGATGCTCTGGTTCTTTAGCTATCATTCAGACAAGTGTGAGCCCTTCAGCACTGCTTTCAGACCACTTATATAAGCCAGAGTTTGCCTTTCTGACTTCCAAAGTCCAGAGTTTTCCTGCCTTGTTGCACAGTTGTTTCCCATGCTTAAGAAGCCCCAGAAGTGTCCAACCTGGCATAGGGAATCCCTAGACTTGTTCTCTTTGGATCTCCCTCTGCCAGGTGAGTAGTTATGATGATATTGTTAGTATATACTCTAATACACCTTGGATCTCCCTCTGCCAGCTGTGTGACTGAGCCACAGCCTCCAGAGGTTGCCCTTATAGTCAAAGCTCAATGCTTTCCTTTGTACTGCTGTGAAGATAATGTGTCCACCCTTACTTCTTGCAACAAACCCTCAGCCTGCACCCCAACCAACTCCACAGCCTTCAATGACCTTTCAGACTGCTCTACAATTGACTTTGTGCCCTTTGACCTGAACACACTGCCTATGCTCAAGGGCTTCACATTTGCATATCCATGCATGCTATTGAATAATATTGAATCCAAATTAATTGCCTCTTCTCAAAGTATGGCTTTAAGGATGCTCAACACTTTTCCTCATCATGACAAGGCATTGGTGTTTCCTCCATTGACATAGGAAAAGCCCTGCACTTCTCCTTATCCTGCTGTGTAGTTGATGCCTTTGCCTTCCTTCCTCTCAATGAACTTCTAGCCAGTGCCCCACCTAACTCCTCAGCCCTTGATCTGGACACACTAGCCAACTGGCACAGCACCCAGGTCATATCCCACCCCTGCTCTTTGCTCATGCAAGATGCTCTCCATGCCTGAGCCATAGAGCACTGCTTGTACTGGGCTCAACAAGACATGCAAACTGAGTAATCTCTGCAAGACTTCACCACTAGTGCTTCAAACTCACACAGCTCACCTTGACACAAGCATAATGAGCACTGGTGATGGTTAGGATGTGCAATTGGACCAGAAGAATACTCACAGACCCTTGGTCTGATACTACTTGAATATGGGAGGGCCATGGTCTGCTATTTGCTGCTCATCCAGACAGCACTCCTCATAGCATAGCCATGAGGCAGTAGAGTTATCACCAGGTATTTTTCTTATCTACTCTCTTGTTATGATAGCATCAAGCTTCTACTTCTATTCCTGCTATGAATCATAGCCACTGTCACATCATTTAGATTAGAAAATAAAAATAAATCCCAATTCTTGTACATAAGTAAAGATAATAGCAATATGTCTAGACAAATAGTTTTGAATCCTCTACAAAGTCGAGGTATTTTTAGCTAATATTTTCTGGTGCATATTCATTCTTTGTATGTCAAATAAGAGAAAAATTAAAATCTGAATACAAAGCTCAAAAGCAACATTATATTATTTATCATTTCATGATACAGAAATGGCACATGTGCCACTGCTATAAAATAAAAATTATAAAAATAACATAAAGGATGGAGGATGATGTCATGACCCCCCTTCAACTCCTTGCCAGCTGCATAATACCTATCCAGTATGTCATTCCAAAGTCCATCCCTCAAATAGTACAATATATCACTGATCCCATCAAGGGTTGACTATGCCACTCTATAAAGCTCAGCATTCAGCAGATCTGCATAGAATGACATAGCCAAATGGACCCACTGCTTGGCATGCATCTAAACACTAACATCACTATGCCCCTCTCAGATGTTTGGACCTCTCAGTTGGATGTAACAGATTGTCACTCATTAGTAAGGTGCTACATCACCCTCTATTTGGACAAGAAATAATTGAGTCAAACAAGGTAAAAATAATGATATTTGCTGTATATTACATATGTAGCAATGAGGTAATATTTTAAAGTGCTATTCATATTTAAAATAGCACTGCAGACAGTGATGACTCATAGGAATGATAGTTTGATATCTGAGAATTGACAGAATATACTACTCTGATATATCAACAAGAATTTCATACTCTCCTCTGCCACTTATTGGTGAGCATGGCATTTGCTTTCACTATTCTCAATGACAGAACACAACTTTTAACTATATTTTGGATACGGGTACCCTGGAGTCGATGCAGATAATATATAATACCTTTAATGTCAAGTTTATAATGCTAATTATGATTGATTGTGGGGCAGAAATTACTTTTGTCCAACTGAGGAGGTAATCTGAACATCAGAGAAGTCATAGTATTGGATCAGAATATGACAATTCCTTTACTGATACATTTTATGTCGGTGTTGTGGCTTGCTGGTAATATAAAATCAAAAAGACACCTCCCTACACATATGCATAATGGCATTTTCTCATGGGTATTTTATTGCTGCCCAAACTCAGGTTTTGATCCTAAATATGCAGCCATATGGGTGAAGAAGTGCTCAGGGCATTGGCCTCCTCACAAGTATTCACTCCTCCAGAAACAAATAAATAAATAAAGAGACAATATATTAGTTATCTAATCCTGTTATTGTGGCTGTGTATTATTTGAATATATGATAGTTGCATAGCCACTAGAAGCATGAAACTATATGTATTGGTTGAATTCTATATTACTATATTATAATTAACTAAATAGATAATATATTAGCCATCTGTCTAATCCTGTTATGGTGGCTGTATATCATTTGAATATATAATCAGTGCACAGCCACTAAATACATGTAGTTGCTTACTACATGTATAAGCTGAATTTCATATTATTATATTTTTTGAGGTGCAAAAGTATATACTATATAATTGGAACACAAATTATCATTCTGCCAAATTTAGAATTTGCTATTCTGACATTCATATAAAAAAAGATGCAGTTAAATCATTATGATTTTGACCTTCAATTCTTTGATATTGTTTTTATCTTCACATATCTTTTGAGGTAATATAATAATTCATTTATCAAAGTTGAGTTCAATCTTTCTTGGTCTACAATCTATAAAAGTATTGTATTTGAATAATATATCTGTCAGGTTTCTCTATTATCTTCATATGTTTGGAGCTTCCTTTTCACTAGCTTGTAGTATTTGTCTTTGAGTTGTTGCTCCTTTCTCTTCTTGGTAACTTGTTAGTATGATCAATAATACCTTTATTGTTTATCTGACCACTTACTAGTGCAAATGTTTTTTTTAGCAGTGTTATCAATCTCAAAACCATTAGCATCTTGTACTTCCCTCTTTTTAATGGAATGACTGGAAAGGAAATTTGGGCCACAACTATATCACTAAGTTAGATCCTCTTGAACCTTTGATTTGTATGAGGATTTATGTTTTCTGTTTATTGTCCATATATTTTTACATATTCCAACACATTTCACAGTATTTGCATATTGATCTAGGCATTGTGTCAATTAAAGTTACAGTCTGAACTAGATAAACAAACCAAAGATGCAGCACAGTAGGCAATTGCCTGTTGCACACATAAATAGAGATGATTATCATATTCTTGTCATTATAGTACCCATAGACATACCTGTAAATCTACATGTATTGAACAAAATGTTGCCATTCCTCTTGAATAAGAATATCTGGATCCAGATGAAAGTGTGATATGTGGTCTTCTATATCCTGTAGCCAATATGAATACTCTCAAGAGTGTGAAAGGTTATCTAGATGTACTCTGCATTCTAGGAGTTACCAAAATAAAACAATTATCCAATACAGATCATGTCAGGAAGCTGAGAGGACTGGTAATTGATCACTCATGTAAACATGTTTGTTGACTATGCAGACAGCAATTGTTCAATGAGCTGGTTCCAAAAAACATGCTAGCCAATGGCTTTTGAATTGGCCCTATATCTGACATGATAAAACATCTTAATTGGATCAAACAGATATTAGTTGCTAGGGTAAAAAAGTCCTTCTGTTATGCTCATGTTTCAGCCCCTGGTCTGAGCAAAATGAAGGTGCATTTTATTGCTCTCAAATCACCTGTTCAGAAGGTATATCAAGTACTTCCTCCTGTAATCAATTTCAATGACATGATTGCAATTTTATTTTCTGGTCTTTGCAAAGTATGTCAAAGGACTGGGCCTCAAGGATTTGGAGGGATTCAAGCCATTCTTCTTCAAATTCAATGTGTTGAAGCATATGGATAAAGAAGAGACTTATCAAGGTCTCAGTAAGTACATTTGCTTCCTCATGACTCTGAGGTGACAGATTTTTCCAGGTGACTTCCTTGTCAATAACTACAAGCAAGCATTAAAGCTCATCAATGGCTTACCCACACTAGAGAAACAGATGAAGGACCAAAATGTTGCCAATTTTGAAACATTTAATAAGTAGCTGACTGAAGAGAAGAAATATGTGGAGGGACTGTTGAGAGAACATCTGCAAGAGGTGCTACAGATGGAGTATTACAGTAAGTTGGTAAATCTTGCTGAAAGCCAATGAGTACAATTCACACCTACTTGGATGCCATATTGAATTTTATTGCACCTTCAAAGAAGAAGCTGAATAAAGCGCTGGCAGCATGGCTTTGTTATCACCTCCCAAACACATGGTGTGTTAGAAGCCCAGCTATATTCTCACTGATGTCATGGTAAGTAAACCTCAGTTCAATCATATAGTTGACTGAGGGTAATATACGAGGTGTGTCTGTATATAAGTGGAAGTGTCAATGGTTCAGAGACAATACAGTGGCTCAAAAAACTGTCCCAATGTTTTATACTTTTTAAAAGATGACATTGGCATGAAGGATGGGAAGTACATAAAATCCTGATTAAATCATGTAAAATACGATGGCATTGTAGCTACAGAGTTTATGTAATTAAGATCAAAACTGATGGAGCAATAGCCATTTTAAAATATTCACTCATTGGGACAGTTTTTTGAGCATCTCTAATTTTAGTATCTAGTACTTTGTATGTCTCCATTTGCCTTGATAACTGCTTGAATCCTTCTAGGCATGCTTTCTATTAGTCTTTGGCATACCTCTGGTGGTATTTCATCCCACTCCTTTGCAACCCTCTCCCATAATTCATGCACACCATAAGGAGGTGTTTCATACTGCCTAAGTTGCTCTTTGAGGTACTCCCAGAGATGTTCAATAGGGTTGAGATCAGGGGATTGGGCTGGCCACCAAAGGACATTAAAGTTGTAGCCCTCTTGGAGTTGTGTTTGGAGTCATTGTCCTGTTGAAAGTAGTGGGCACCCTCCTCCATCTCCAACTTCTCAAAGTTCTCCTTTGCTCCATCATCTAAAATTTCACAGTACTGCTCTGCATTCATGATTCCCACCACCTCTACAAGCTTTTCTACCCCATTCCAACTCATACAGCCCCATACCATGAGATTATTTCCTCCTCCATGCTTCACAGTAGGTGTAGTTGTTCAGTCTGAAATGTCTTCTCCTTGTAGCTTCCACACATACTGCTTCCCATCTGACCCAATCCTGTTAATCCTTGTCTCATCTGTTCACAACATCCTTTTCCAGTCCTCTATAGTCCAGTTCTGATGCTTCTGAGCCCATTTAAGCTGTAGTTGTCAATATTTAGCTTTAAGCATAGGAACTTTTCTCTTGGTAGCAGACCAATACCCCTCCTCCTTCAACACATTCCAGACAGTCTTGGAAATGATGTTGTTGATAAAATTAGTGGCCTGGACAGCTGTATCAAGTCTCCCAGTTGAGATTTGTCGAACAATAGCCTGTTTATCACATGGAGTAAGCTTAGCAGGACAGCCTCCAGGATGGTTTTCCTTGTCCATCTCCAACTCTCTACCAATCCTCCCAGTAGTAGACTTCCCTAGACCAGTTTGAGCCCCAATCTGACCAGAGAATACCCTTGAGCAAGAAAAGAAGCAACAGTAGAGTGTTGTGCAGAAGGAATAGGTTTCATGATAGTGGTTGAAGGTCAAGATGTGGTTCAACCAGCTTGAAATACTCCCAAATATATCTAAACATGGTCACATTACTTTGTTTATATTCCCACATGCAACTTACTCTTTATTTCTGAGTAAAATAGGGATAAACCTGAAAAATTAGAGATGCTCAAAAAACTGTTCCAATAAGTGAATATTTTAAAATGGCTATTGCTCCATCGGTTTTGATCTTGATTACATAGACCTAGATTTGTTCTGTAGCTACGATGCCATAGTATTTTACATGATTTAATCAGGATTTTATGTACTTCCCATCCTTCATGCCAATGTCATCTTTCAAAAAGTATGAAACATTGGGACAGTTTTTTGAGCCACTGTAAGTCAGACAAGAGGTATTGAAAAGAATACCGTGAAGACAATGATATGTAGGGCTGATGGTTCTTTCACATTGATCTTGTTGTGCATCTTGAGTCCAATGTTGTGTTTAGTGTTAATGTAACAGATGCATATTTTGTTTGATTGCACTCATTTGCATAAGAAATGGTACTTTATATCAACGTGTTTGACTTGCGAGTGAAGGGTCAGATCCTTGGACAGGTTGATGGCAGTGTTGTTATTGCAAAAGATTGGAGTGGGACCATTGAGGACTTTATTGTGTTGTGCCCTCAGCCATACACATTCCTGGGCACTCTTAAAGGCCATCATATATTCAGCTTTGCAGAATGATGCTGCTATGGTCTTCTGCTTCCTTGTGGCCCAAGAGACTGCACCAGACCCCAGACTCCAAGCATATCTGCCAATGCTTTGTCTGGTGTCAAGACAATTTGCCCAGTCAAAGTCAGTGAACCCAATTAGGTTAACTGCTGTATCTTTCCCTCCCAAAGTCAACTTGAGATTGCATGTTCTCTTAAGGTAGCAGACAACTCTGATGACTGCATTCTAGTAGACTGTAGCATAACTGTCAATGAATTGGGTTAATTGCTGTACAGCATAAGCAATATCTGGGCAGGTTGAGATAGCGACATATAGTAAACAGCCAACTAGGGACCTGTAGAGTGTGCATTGAATTATTGCTTGTTCCTCCTGAGATAGCAATGTTCAGTCAACCCTTCAAAGCTTCTGACCAGGTTCCATCAGTATTGTGATGGGATTGGCATCCTTTTGACTGAATTGTGAGATTATTTTATCTATGAGGGCAGTCTGTGAGAGTCTGACAATTGAATGTTGAGGATCCTACTCAATTGCTATTCCCACAACAAATTTTGGCAGGCTGAGATCAGTTATTGTTCATGCAGTGCACATTTGCTCCTTGAAGCGGTCATTTTCAGCTTTGCAGCTGGCAATGGTGTAACAAAGTTACGGCTTTTGTGAGCTTAGAATCACACTGCACAGAATCAGACCAGTCTGGTCTATTGACAATGTAGTGTAATATAAGAATAAGCTGCTTAGTAAGCAGCAAAGATAAACTATTTATAATATGTAGATATTAATATTATATTATAATTAATATAATATAATATTGTCTACAAGTAAGTAAAAGCTATGTGGCCAATGCCATATAGCAGACTACGCTACAAATAGACAGAAAATCATTGACATAGAGTGCTGCAATGGTGGTGCCAGTGGTTGCCTGCCTGTAATAGACACAAGATTTGCAGGGTAAGCATTTAAATCTCCATGAGATCATCTTGTTGTTGACCATGTGATTCTATATATGGCCTGCCTGCTTCATTCCATAGAGGCCATGGACCAAACACCAGACCCAGTCAACCTTTTCTTTCACTTCAAACCCTTCCAGTTGTATCATGTATTAAACCTTGTTCTCTGGCAGCAGTCCATATAAAAATGTGATTTTTACATCAATTTGAGTGGCATCCCAGCCTTTGGCTGCTGCAAAGTGAAGTAAGACTCACCATGATTCCATACATGTGGTTGGTGAGGTGGTCTTTGTATAGTCTCTACCATAGATTTGTTTAAACCCTTTAAATACCAGTTGTACCTTGTACCTCACTATTTTCCCACTTTTGTCACACTTTAGCTTGAAAACAGGGCGCCCTTTTCATATCTTCTGACCAACAGATATTTGGTTACAAGGAATTAATTTGTATACCCCCATGTCTCTTAGAGATTTGAGTTCCTCCTCATAGGTTTCCTTCCACCAGGCCACGTTGGCTGAATCTAGTGCTTCCTTCTATGAATGTGGCTCATTGCCCATATCAATTGCGATAAGATCACTAAGAGATTTGGCAAGTGCCAGCAAGTGCTCAATCTCATCAGCTGTGGCAAGATTTGCCAGGTCAGGGGGTACGTCTATCTGTGCAGCTTGTGCATCACATTGCCTATCTGCCTTGGCTGCCTGGATTCTTGCTGCAGCTTCTCATGATTCCTGGACAGCCCTTTCTACCCTGATAAGCAGCAGATTCTCAGGATTTACTTTGGCAGTTGGAATTAGGATTTGATTTGATCTGCATGGTGCAGTGATTGGCTGTTCTTTGACTTGTGGTGCACCAACTTGTTCAAGTTCAGCTTCGCCTCATTCAATATTGATAGCCACCTCATGTGGTGGAGCTGGATGTGGTGGGTTGCTGTCATCATTGTCATCAATAGAAAATGGAGCTGTTGCTGAAGATTTCTTGATTCCACTGATGGTGATAGGTTTTGGCATATTTTGTGTAAGTATGGGCTCAGTCTCAATTCGGATTGGGTGTCTGTCGTGGTGCTCAAGGAATTGTACATAATAAGACTTGTAGATCTTTTGTGTGTCAGTCGTAACAGCGATAGGTTTTTGAGCCTTGGCTGTATTCTATAAGCATGCACTCAATCCCTTGTACATTTAATTTTGAGTTGTGTTGGTTCAGAATCATTACAAAAGCACAGCACTCTATTTTCTGCATATAAGAGTAGTCTGGCACTTGCTTGGGCCATAGTTCAAATGGGGCCTTGCCTTTTAGTGACCTGGTTGGCATCTTAGCATGCAAGTGTGTAGCGGTCATGTAAAACTCATTTCACAAGGAGTCTGGACATTTTGCAGCTATTTTTATTGTCCTTGCTTTACCATGGAGTGTTCAATGCATTCTTTTGACATGACCCATATGAGCTGAGGTGTATGGAGCTCCAAATTTATGTCACAATCTTGTAGAGGCCAGCTATTTTTCCATCTTGCTGCCACTAAGTTCATCATCATGCCCCATCCTGTATACATGGATCCATTGATGCAAAATGTAAGTTTTTATTTGTTTTAAGTTGTCCAAATGAAATTGAGCAAGTTTTAATTTAAATATCAAACTTGTATTCACGAAGTTCTGGCGACTTAGTTACATGCGCATACATGTTGTAAAAGTGTTGTAATTTTAATTGTTTCAGTTGAAATGTAAACTTAATAAAAGTTCACACTTGAAATGTGGATACAAAATAGTATTAATTCTAAAACCCAAAGTCAGTCTACTGCTGTTGGCCTAAGATGTCCACTTCCTGGGAACTCCGAGCTGTGGAGTCAACTGCTTGCCTGACTCCCCCAATTTTGTCCTCCTTTTATATCCCTGCCTTTGATGCATGGACCACTACATGTGGCATGTGTTTTTGTGTCGTCGTAATACATTGCCATGCCTAGGCAGTCAGTTAGCGTGTTACTGAGCCTGGTCTTATGGCTAATGGTTTGTTCGTTCTTTGGTGCGCGTGGCTACACCTTTTTTTTTTACAGCTAATCCTTCCTCTGCTGCCTCACCTTATCCTCTCATCCCTCTGTGTCCTTTTTCCTTTCTCCTGGGCTCACTTTGTCATTGTTCCGTGGTTGCGGTGGGCTGGCATTGTGGAGAGGAGGTATGATGAAAGAGTACAAAGTATTTTAGACCAAAGTGACGGGATGGTGTGGTGGCAGTGCTGATTTCAGAGATGATGCCAAGATCTTGGTCTTACCAAGCACTGCCACTTACTCAGTTATCTCTGACTTCATCAATTGTTGATTGCTGCCTTGTTACCATGCATTTACTGCTGTGCTTAGCTGGGTTTGGCTAGTTTTCATAAGTTTTGGGTTGGGTTTTGGTGAGTCTGCCCATGTCTACAGTTTTCAACTAACACTTACAGTTTTCAGCGCTTTTTAGAGTATATTGAGACTATATTTTGACTCTTATTGTCTGTCTTGTGTGAGGCAGACGTATCATCATCTACCAGTCTCAAGTTCCCAGGCCTTTTCCCAGGCTTGCAGGCCTGAAAGGCATTGCTCTTCTGCTTGAGTGGAACTGACCACGGCATATTTGTATAATCGTCTACAAGATCCATCACATATCTATTGCCTGTATGGGACTGCACATTCATAGGATCTGCTAAATCTATCCATACAATGTCTAGTCTGTCCATTGCTCTATGTTCCTCTTCCTGCACTTTCAGTACTGCCGATTTGATCTGTTTGCCAAGTATGCAAACATCACATTTGGGTTGTGCGAGAAGTGAGGCAGTTGGCATTGATAACACTCAAAGTTTGGTCAGTAACAAATGTAGTAATAGTGTTACTGAGTCAAAAGCTTGCATTGGGCACACTTAAGGTGTTGAGGAGAGTCCCAGGCAGGTCCCAGAGATCACATCTATAAAATAAGGTAAAGTCAGGAAGAGGTTCAGCAAGTGTCAAGTGCCAAGATAAAAGCACCTATGGAAGAAGCGGTAAATGCACACAGCAATATGAGCAGCAAGAACATGGTAAGCTTAGCAAAGTCTAAGCATTATTAATGCCTGCCATAGATGCAAGGCAGGAGGATGTTGTTGGCTAGCAATAGTCTGCAACTGCCGATTACTTTAACATTGCTGATTGTAAGGAAGAGAATATGTGGGGCAGGAAACTCTGTTCTGATTGTTATACACAAGTTGGTAAGTACTTTTTATACTACAAGAAGTTTACTGTCACCAAGTAACTAATAATGCCAAAGTGCAGTAAACTGGAAAATTTATGGGGTGGCTCCAATGGTTTCAGATCCCTACTGTCTATTCAACATGCTTAGCGATGCCAGGCAGCAGATTGCAATGCTAAACCATCAATCTATCAACCTTCTGTCTGTCCCAGATACAAAGCAATGTCAAGTGCCAAATCAAGGGCACTAAGCACTGTCAGATGCCAAGGTCAAATGCCAAGCTGTCCATCAGTTTTGATAGATCATCAGTCTTCTTGCTAAGCGCTGTTGCCAGTGACTGATGCCATTTGTCAGTTGTCATTCTGTCTGCTGTCAGTGCTATCATTGATTGGATCTGCTTCTTGCTATGCACAGCTGTCAAATATCACCAAAATTGATAAATTAGCATGTGCTAAGGGATTCTGAGCTGGTGCCATGCTACCATGGCCTGCTGTCAATGTGCTGATCCTGTATGGGGTCCTATCATCTCCTCTCAACTGAAAAATTGACTGTCCTCAATCACCAAATAAGGCTACTGTTACTGTTTTTGTGACATGTAGCCTGTGCATTCTTCAGACTTTGTTTATAGTTCTAGTGCATGAGTTTGGACTTCATTGCTTCTTCTGATTTTACCTGGTGCTCCTATCACAAATAATGTCTCTCCATATTCCAACTCCACCCCCTGTTCCTTCCATCAAGGCCTCAGATGTGGCACATGCTTATATTGCCAAAGCAAACAATTTCCTCAAGCAGATCAATGGCGTTGGTGCAAAAGCGTCTGTGAATTTGGTAGTTGCCGTTATGAAGCTGTATGAGCAGTGGTTGGAAATATGCATTTTTGGCATGGGCTGGAATCACAAAATTGAAGTGTTAGAATGGTGTTGCTCATGCTATCTGGATCATCATGGTGCTGATTGGTTGGTGCCTTATTCCTGTTTTGTGAGCATTCTGTTGTAGTACTTGGTGTGAGTATTACTGATAGTTCTGGGGCTTGCAGATGTAGAGTATGACTCCTCAATTCACACTGACTTGATGATGAACTTGATGTATTAATGTTTTGAGTTGCAAATCCTAATCTTCCAGAATGCAGAAGGTTCTCAACAAACTCCAGCCTAAGCAATTCACTCCCTGGGAATCACCGAGCCTTTGCCTATCAATTGCCTGTCTATTCTCTACTAAACTTGGGCTATTTATACTGTTTTTCTGGTGCACAGACCACTATCTACACATGACCCTTTGTTATAAACTCCCCAACCTCTGGAACATATTTGATAGTCCAATTTTCTTTTTGAGAGGCCTGTTTTGATGCATCAATTCCACCATTCAACTTCTTGTTCCATCATTCTTCTGGATGTCTCTGATTGCCACTTCCCCATTTGTTTGAGATCTATTTAGCATGATCCCATTCATAGATCCTTCTTTCTCCTTTTGGTTGTGTCATTGTCAGATCTGATCTTTGATCCAGATCACCACAATTTGATCCCATTTTGTCACTTCTGCCAGCTCCCATGCTTCCCCTCCCCATTACAGTGGTTGAACTATTGTTGAGCTGATAGTTTGAGCCAGTCCCTGCCTGTTGTTCTGTACTTTTCTGTGTATTTATTGGGATGTTTTTGGAGATATAATTTGTTGAGACTGCTACCAGGAGGCTTACAGTTTTCAGCCCATAATTAAATGTTTATTTTGACTTCTGGTGCATGGTGTGTCTCTGACTGCTGGTACAGCATCGTATCACTGTCTTCTTACACTGTCGCTAACTGATTGTTTCACTAGGTATCCCCTCTTGTCCCAACCATCAAAGACAAGTTGGAGGACATTCTGTCCAGGGCGTTGCCAATGACGGTAAGCGCACCTGCAGCAGAGTGAGTATTTCTAACTCATTTCTTTGACTTAGCTTTGGTCTGATTTGTCCCCTCATAGTAAACAGGAGGTGTTGGTGCCTTTGGCGCATATGCAGATGGAGGAAGAGATTGCAGCAAGGTGAGAGGTCTCTTGGGACTCCTGGAAGATTACCAGGGTGCTGGAGGAGTGGGAGAGAGTGGCAATGTTGGCAGCTGAGATGGAGGAAATTGCTGAGGGGAAGGCACCTGCTGCTGAGAGGCAGAGAACCATGACTGAGAAATCTGGCAAGGTTGGTTGCACCAGCAGCATTTTGAGCCCAGTATTGCTGGCTAGCAAGTCAGGCTCACTGAGGAAGCTGGCAGATGCTTCCAAATGCAAGGTATGTGTTGATTTTTCTTGCCATTGCCAACAGTTGCTAACAACACTTGCAGAGTCGCAAGGTAGCTCCTCAATATGTGGTAAGCCATTCTCTTTTTCTGGTCTGTTAATTTACTGTGATTCATTTAGGCACCTGTGCAGTCCAGCTTCAACAACACAGAGCTCAAAGGACTGCTACTGCCACGTTGTGAGGAAGCCATTTTGGATGAGGGTCAGGAAGCTGGTGTCATAATGGAGGAGATGAAGGGAAAGAAGACCATTTTCCTGGTGACCCAGCAGTCATTTAAGGAGGCACAGAGAGCAGTAAGTAACTTCTCCATCTTCTTCTTCTCACTAACTCTTGGCACTAGTGCAACAAATGCTGGGCAGACAATGACCCAGAAGGCTGTTGGTTCCCAACTGGAGCTCAGCCCTGCTATCATCGTGGGGTCCTCAAACGTGCTTGCACCATTGATGGGGCCAAAAGTTGCAAGCGTGGTGGAGCACCAGATGCCCTTATTGAGAAGACCTTTTTCCACATAGTGTTGATGAGGAGAGCCAGGGAGTTTGTGGAGGGGCAAAGGAAGAAGGTTGCTGCTGGTGGCATGGCAGTTATTGAACATGCCTCCTTGGCATTGCTGATCCACCAAGGAGATGGAACAGAGATGGTCAGCAATCAAGGTGCTGGGGAGTGCCAAGGGACTTTGGTCCCAGAAAGATGACAAGCCCCTTCCCCAAGCCAAGGAAAGGGCAAAGCCAAGTGACCTCATGTGGCATTGTCACCTTCATCCTTGCTAGCTCTCAAGGACACTGAGATGGAAGACCTGGAGAAGGCTTTAGCGGCGAGTTGCCTTCCACCCCCAGAGACTGAGGCAGATCCAAGTGGCCTTTTGTTGCTGATCCAACTGAGTGTGCCAGTCAAAGCATGCCAGTCACTGCATACCAGTCAATCAAAAGAGCATGCAAGCAATTAATATAATATCAAGACTAGTCTACTACAAGTGGGTAGCTACTCCTTAAATATTGGTGGGGGCCACTCCAGGTTCCTGAGGAGTTCTGGGATGTCTGGGGTGGTTCTGAAAGCTAATGGGCTGCAGAGTGAGGGAGGAGGAATTGTATACCAGAGATCATACATGCAAAGCATGTGATCAATTGGCATGGAGGGATGGCCATAATGTGTGATGCATGATAGCTGGAGTGATTAACATGATCCAATTGTTGATCTTTGTGCTATCAGGTAGTCCTGGGGTCCATGATGTGGGGCTGTCAGGAGGTGTGGCATGATGGCAGGGTCTGATGCACATGATGACGGTGTTGGCAGTTGTGTGTGTTGTGGGGTTGGCAGAAAAGTCCCAGATGGTGTTCCAGGGGTGTTCTCGGATGGTATCAAGTGGGGGGGTCATGACACTTTCAACACGTGGGCACAAGTGGCCAAAGGCAACCCCCTGTCTCCAGAAGGCAACCTTTGCCCCAAGGGCAACAACACTTCAGAGGATACCCTCTCCTACATTGATGAACCCCAGAACTCTGGACTTTCTCCTGACAACCCTGGGAATCCTCCCCCCACTCCTGCTCCTGAGTTTTCTCATGAACATCCCCTACCTGGACTTGTGACCTCCTGTGCCTGTGAGGGACCCCTGAGACTGTACAGCACCACGCAACCCCAGTATGGGCAAGCCCTGCAACCCCAGTATAGGCAAGCCCTGCCCTGACCTCCCTTTGAACCAGGCCCCCCAGGCTTCCCATGACCTAGGGACTCTCCCAAACCCTGCATGGCCCTGATCCGGGACTCTCTCAACCCCCCTATGATTAACCACCTCAGCATTCTCCCAAACAAGTACCTTCACATCCCCATCCCTCCCTGGATGTCCTCCTCCCACTGCCTCCCCTCTGGGATCCAGCAGCCCTCCACTGCCCCCACAAGAACCCCCCAACCCCCCAGTGGGCCCTTGGACCCCTGCCAGGAGGTTATGGACAGCCTCCTGAGAGAGACCTGCCTGACAGAGGACCCCCCAGAGGATGGGGTGCCGCTGTGGGTGCTTTCCCACCTCAGCAGGGAGGAGGAAACCATTATTACTAACTACTACCATGCCACTTCCCTCTGTGTAATCATAATCTACAGGGAGGAGAGAACCATTATTACTACTACTACCATGCTGCTCCCCTTCTGCATAACTATAACCCACAGGATGACACCTGAGATGCCCTTGTCCAGAAAGGTAAGCTCAACATCCAGAACCCCAAACCCTTTTATGGATGTGACCCCCAAAAATGGCAGACCTTCCTGATGCAGTATCTCATGTTCCAGGCCAAACCCATCATATTTCAACTTGAAGGAGCCCACATTGCATTTGCTGCATCATACCTGCAGGGACTGGCCTTACTACTACACAGCCCTCCTCCAATTTGACCCCAACAACTCTGTACTATCCTAGTGGGTAGTTTGTGCAAGAGTTCTCTGGCCATTTCAGCATCTTTGACACCATTTCAGAGGCCAAGAAGAACCTCTTCAATCTCTGAATAAGAACTAAGGAATGCTTTGCCATCTTCATCATTTGATTCAAAAAAGAGGCTTATGTGATGGGCTGGAACTACAATGTCCTCTGGTTTGCCCTCTGACAAGCGCTTCCCCAACAGATCAAGGACGTTCTCCACCTCATGCCCAAGCAAGCAACATACAATGGCTACAAAGCTCTAATGACCCAAATCAATTAAATGTACTGGGAAGATCGCAATGAGTACTCCAGCTTTCTAACTCAGTAGAACCCTTCAGAAAGACCTTCCTGAAAGACTAACACCCTGGAGCCCCTAACCAGGTATCCCTGGGCCCTGCCTTGCATCTCATTCCAGGATGAGGACCCCCTGGGCCACCCCGTGCTCCAGTGCCATGACTGCCAGCTGCCCCTCAATGCTGCCAACGTCAACAACATCCCTGACCCCCTTCCTGGGCTCTCTGACAGCCCCAACACTCTGACTGACAATTGTCCCAGAGATGACAAAGAAGAAGCCCTCTGCACAAACCAAATCAGAAACCCCAACCAGCTCTAGATTGACATCCCTGAAGAAGTTCAGGAACAATGATGCTGGAAGGGCACTTGCCTCCTCTGTGGAGAGCTTGGACACTTTATTGGCAGCTGTCCAAGACAGCAGACTATGGGTTGGGCTGTCTGGACCATCAACAGAGAAGAATGCGACTTCCAGTTCACAGGAAACGACCTGGAAATTTAGAAACAGAAGACATTCTGAATTGTGGATCAGACCCTGATGTCTTCTCTGCCCTGGTTTTCCACCTTTGCACCATGGCTCAACATTCTTTGGACACTCTCCTGACTCACCTCCTCTCACATTCCCCTCAATTTCTTCTCCTCCAGACCACCCTCACCTCCCTGGAGCCCATCAAATAGACAGCAATGCCACCAACAACTTCATTGACAAAGCTCAGGTGGCCCTTGCCCTGCAACCCCTCCAAAGACTTCTCCTCCCCATCCACCTCCAGCTCTTTGATGGCAGCACCTCCTTGGCTGGCAACATTACTCACTTCATACAAACGCCTATAATTTTTGCCTCCATCAATCGCCAAACTCTCTGACTTCTGGTTACTAAACTCCATGCTGCTGCCCCCCTCCTTCTCAGACTTCCATGACTGTGCACCACAGATCCCTGGATTGATTGGAAGGCCCTCATGCTTACTCTCAATTGTGGTGCAGTCCAGGAACCCATTCCTTTTAAGTCTCCACCTCTCATAACAAGTCCAGAAGACCCCTGGCATCCTTCAGAGAAGACCCTTGGCCTCTGCTCCCAATTCACTTGGTTCTTTGTGATTCATGTACACCTCAGCACCAACTCCAAGCAACTCCCCACCCTCATCAACAGCGGGGCCACTGGAATATTCATTGGTGACCACTTCAATCTCCTCCACACCTAGCTTGACAAACCCCTTGAACTCTGGTTGTTTGACAGAAATAATGTGATGTCTGGGCCCATCATGAAGGGCCACACCACCACCATGACTCTCAACAATGGCTTGACATTCCTGGACAACTTCCTGGTTATGCAACTCCCTGAAATGACCTCCATCATCCTCAGGCTCCTCTGGCCTTGAGAGGTAAACCCCAATATCTGCTGGGAGGACCTCACCATGACCTTCCCACTCCCAGGGCCCAACTCGCCACTGCCATCCACCTTTATCTCCAAACCCTAAAAGACCTGGGGTGCCCTGACCCTCCCCAGAAAGACCCCATCCAGTTCCTCTCAAACATCTCCTGGAACCATTACAAGAGGCCCCACTACCCTGCCTGGAATCACTGGCCCTTGCCCAGGCCCAACCCCAAATCTGATGCACCTTTCAAATCATCTGGAGTTCTGGACATCAAAATTATTGGCTGCATCCTCTTCACACAAATTCTCCAGGATGGCACCCTGGCCTACCAGCTCCAGGTATTCCTGATGCTACCCAAAAAACACCTCTGGGCCAAAGACACTGGCCCCAATGCTAGGACTGAAGACCAACTCCTCACCAAAGTTGTTTCCCCTAAATACCATGAGTTTGCTGACATCTTCTCTAAAGATAGCGCTAAGGACCTCTCTCTGCACTGGTCATACAACCATAAGATCAACCTCAAGGACAGCATGAAACCCCTGCTTGGCAAGATCTACAACATGTCTGAGGTTGAGCTCCATGCACTCAAGGGTTATCTTGACAACATACTAGAAAAGAGATTCATCCATGCTTCAATCTCTGCTGCTGGAGCATCAGTCCTCTTTATCAAAAAGAAAGATGGGTCCCTCCAACTATGCGTTGACTACTAGGGATTGAACAAGATCACCAAGAAAAATTGGTATCCCCTTTTCCTCATCGGAGACCTGGTGTCACAACTCCTCCCACCCAGAACCACCCAGGATACCTCCAGAACCCCATCCAGGACACCTCTGCAAACCCCACAACACAACTCCTGCCATCAGGGCTGCCTCCACTGCCATCATGCACATCAAGCCCTGCTATCACATGCACCTCCTGACAGCCCCACATCATGGACCTCAGGACCACCTGCTGATATGACGATCCATGATTGGATCATGTCAAATTACCCTGGCCATCACGTATCACACATCATGACCATCCCTCCACACTAATTGATCATGTGCTCTGCATGTGTGATCTCTGGTATACAATTCCCCTTCCTCCCCCCACTGCCCATTCACTCCTGGAACTGCCTCAGATATCCTGGGACCCCTCAGAAACCTGGAGTAACCCCCACCAGTACTTAAAGATGGTTGCCCTGGCTGCTGTGAGGGACGAACATCAGAAAGGGTGTGGTCTTTGAATGAGGGTGGCTGTGTCGTCACAGGAATCCCTTTTTCCTGCGACTCCCACCCTCAGTGTTCTCATCATCGCTCAGCATCGCGTCTTCCTGCAGAAAACAAAATATCTTTCTGTTAAATTTAACACAGTTGAGTATTAGACGAAAACACCTGTAGATACATCTGCTTTCTACAATGATCACTCTCACAGTAAATCCACACACAGAAGTCCCCCCAGATTTCTTGAAAGACGAGTTTAGCTTCACTAGACAAGCGGTGAAGCACGGCAGGGCTGGGATGATGGATGAGCAAGTGACTGAAATCTTGCTGAATTCCTGGAAAGAAGCCCTAGAACTCAGAAAAGCTGTCTGGAAAGCGGAGCGAGAGGACAGAGAAGCAGAGTTGAGAGATGAAGGAAATGCAAGAGAAGAACCACAAAGGAGCCAAGATGAGGAGCACACGCTACAGACTACGCGTTTGAGAGCCCAATCGCCAGCGAGCAAAGATGGAGGGCCAAATCTAGTAGCCGGCAAACCAGTACCAGAAGTGATTAAATATCCATCTGCGCGCTTTGCTATCAAGAAGCTGAGGGAGCAGGAGTACATCGAACTGAGCTACTTCACCCCAGAAGGCAGAGCCAAGGCAGCCAAAAACGAATCGGTGGCATCTAACAATATTTTCACCTTGACAAAAGAGGATGATGTTTTAGCCTTGAAACCAGTAGTCAACTTTAAAGCAAAAGGAAGAGCAACCCAAGATGAGGACCTATCTTTGGATCAACTATGCATTGCTTCGACTAATTTCTTAGAGCACATTGTGCAAGTAAAATGGCCCAACAACATGGTGGACGCAATGCACACCTTTTTCTTTCTGAGTTCTGGCAGGGTCTCAGTGTGCTCAAGATAACAATGTATAGAAAGACACTGAAAGTTAGTGCTCCTGACACTATCTAGCAAACTGTAAATGCAAAGTTCTGACAAAGTTATTATA